>JAOEHY010044041.1:0-25839 GCA_025447955.1 Psilopsiagon aurifrons | reverse complement strand
TGTCCCTCCCCAGCTTCCCTCCATGATGCCCCCACCCCCCCCCCAAAAAAAAAAAAGAACCAACCAACTGGGTTTGTCTCTGAAGGTGTCTGCAAAGAATCTAGAGGCTTACCACCATGAGTGTAGGTAGTGTGGCATCAGGACAGAGGAGTTGGGTTAAATTTTGGGTAACTTCTGATTATCTTTTTTTAGATAATGGTCCATGTCTAGGTATTAGAAAACCAAACCAGCCATATGAGTGGATCTCCTATAAAGAGGTAAGTCTCTAATCCAGGGCTAGACCTGCTTTTGCTTGCTGAGACCATTGATACAACATCCAGTAATGTGATATAACAAATTTTAATTATTTATAGATGTTTTAAAGCTGTAGCAGAATATTGCAGAAAGGTTCTAGTTTCAACTACAGTGTCTGGAATAGCATCGGAGATGTGCAAGGGAGAAGAGTATCTCCTGCACTTACTTGGTTTGTTAAGTTTTTCAGAATTTTTTGGTTACACTGGCAGGTTTTAGCATTTCATTGCTGAATTGTTTAGAACTTGGGCACTGCCTCTAAAAGGCTGCAGCTTTGAAGTAGTATTCTGGGACTCGGGCTGCTACCACTTTAGGTGCTTGCCTCTGAAACCTTCATGTTACACTAGGAAAGGTCTTATCTACAGATGTTCCTTGTTCTTCTCAACAACTTGACTCCATAGTGCTGAATGATGTTTGTATAGGGTGCTAAAAGATACACCTCTAACTATGAGCATGCTCCTTAATAATAGCTAAAAATACTTCATGCAAATCTTTGTTCACAGCTGTGTACTTCTAGGTTGTTCCTGATTTAATCTGTTATTCAAATTTGCATAAATGTTGCCTATTTCATACTGTTAGGGTCATTAAACACCTTTTGTATGTAGC
Organism: Psilopsiagon aurifrons; assembly: GCA_025447955.1. NCBI lineage: Eukaryota > Metazoa > Chordata > Aves > Psittaciformes > Psittacidae > Psilopsiagon > Psilopsiagon aurifrons. The sequence goes on along the minus strand of JAOEHY010044041.1, from coordinate 24,942 downwards.
AGACCTCACTTTTTCCAAGGTGATTTTGCTGGGCAGTTGCTAGGTGCAACCTATCTGTATTTGCAGTTTGAATCCTGTGACAACAAGGATTCAGGTCATGTGCTATGTGGAAAGAATCTAGGAGATTGCTTTCCCAGGCTTTCTTTATAGACCTAGCTGTGTTTTGCCTCCTTGTTCCCTTCCTTTTTGAAGGGGAAAATGCTATTCCCATAGCACTGAATGAAGGAGAAAGATGGCATATGTAGTGCCTTAGACTGAGCAGAAATATAACCCTGAATCATTCCATGGGCACTTCTGTAGTTCCATACGGATACAACAAACCAGCCTTTTCTGTGTATGTGAGCCTAACATTTAAACCTACACTTGATACTTTCAAGTCCAACTGGATTAAGTGCCTTTTCTGCTGCATATTGAGTGCAATTGTCATATCTACAGTCAGTACAGTGTAATGATACTGCAGTGTTTCAGTTATCAAAGTCACAGAAGACATCTGAAATAGCCTAGGAAACTTATGTCTGCTTCATGCTAGTTACTGGCCTTCTTTTTGTAAGACCTAATATAATGTTGAGGGGTATAAACTGATGAGCTTGCTCTCAATTTTTTTTTTTCTTTTTTACCTCTGCAGGTTTTAGACAGAGCCGAGTGCGTGGGCTCTGCGTTGCTCCATCGAGGCTTCAAACCATCTCATGCTCAATACATAGGAATCTTTTCACAAAACAGACCTGAGGTAATTTGACAGTGTGTGTATTGGTAGTATAGCTGTTACTGAAGAGTGCCACTCCTTTGTCTGTTGCTTTTTGGCAGTGTGCTGAGCTTCCCTACTAGGAGTCCACATGGTGTTGGACAAGGCTATAAAGGCTGACACTGTAGAACCACAAGCCATAAACTTTGATATCTTTAGCTAACACCATCAACTAGCTGACACAATTATTAGAGTCCTGGTGTTCTGCTCCCAAAGCTGAATGCAGAAGGTTGGATAGCAGGAAGAGAACTGGGGAACCCAGAAGAACTGAACTCATTCTCCTCTTCCCAGTTTATAGAGGAAACCTGTTTAATGGGAAGCTAATGTGGTACTTAGGGAATGTAATCACTATTTGCTTTCTCTTAAAAGTGACACTGGAGTGAAGGTAATTGAAAGTGGTTGGAAGTAATAAGGCTGTGTTAAAACATTTCAAATCACTTAGTGGTTAAATATTTGAACAAATAGGAGATGGACAGAGACCCTGGGCACAAAGGTTCTGGGTGGCAAAACTGCTGAGGAAGGCAGAATTGGAAGTCAATTGCAGTTTAACAAAGGGGCAGAAAGATTAAAGAGACATAATCAAAGAAGATCACCTGATAAAGCAAAATGATGTTACAAACCTGAGACAACCTTTGGGGTATTTAGATTGATTAGCTGGTATCTATCCATTTTAACCCAGAAGTGGTTCTAGATTACTGTTTCTAAAAATATATATAATATTCAGTAAATATTTGTTCTCTGGAGTTGTTTATTAAACATAGGTTAGAGAAACTCAGTCCTACTAGATAATTTATGTGCTTAGTGGCCTTAGCTGGTACTTGCTGTGTTAATACAAACCTGTATTGAGAGGGGACTGTTTCTTAAGTTTTGTCAGAACTATGCTGTCACTCTTGATTAAATGCTCTCAGCTGGTTGCCGTTATACAGAGCCATCTACAGTGTTGTCAGGGTTAGGAGCTGTAACAGTGTCTTGGTTGTGCTAGACAGCAGCTTGCTGTTGGATGTCTTCTGATTTCAAGTTTGTCGCTGATCATTTCCTCCTGTCATTAAAAAGCAAGTTTTGTGATAAGTGACCTTGACCACCTTCCTCCTCTTCCAACCTACAACACAAAATCCCCTAATTCTAGCTTTGTATGGATGAAGTAAACACAGTTTCAAGACTCTTAAGTTTGCAGTTGTTTTGTGCTTGGGTTTTCCTGCTGGAATTCTGGTTCTAACAGATACGGTTTTATTTCTGTAATAAAGGCTGGGATATCTTCAATTAGGAGGCTATTACATGATATGGTGTGACTGACTTCAGTCTCCTGTGTTTATAGCATTATGAATTGGAAGTAAAAAAGGGAGCTGTGGGAATGTTGTACCAGTTTGAACTGTTTCTCTATAGACATCTGGATGCAAAGTCTTTGGCTGCTAGGCCAGTGGATTTTCTGAAGGAGAGCACAGTAGTGTGGTGTGCTCTTGGATCACAGGGGCAAAATGTGCTTGAGTTACATTGCTCCAGCAGGCTTCAAATTGGGTCAGGAATGAGCTGGAAAGACTTAAAGCAGCAATTTTAAACCTGGGATTTTCCCTGCTGAAAACCACTGAATGAGTGTTGTGACATCCCCAATATAATCACTAATCCAGACAGGAGCTTGTGAGGCTTTTTTGTGTGAAATGATTCATATTTGTCAGTTCATGGAACAAATGCTGGGGAAATCCCCTAATGGGGAAAATCCTAGTGTATTACTTAAATGTTCACTAAAAGAAAACAAACTTGGATTTATAAGTGAAAATGTTGCTTTCTCTGAGATAACTGGAGAACAGATGATCACAACAGGAAGTTGTGTTTTAGACTGAGAGAACAGGACAGGGAAATAATACAAGTGTCCCTTAACAGAAAATCAGAGCCATGTCAGAAAACAAATTGAAACTTCTAGGCTGTAGTCTGTGTTCAATATTAGGTGCTTGGTTGGGCTTTGAGAGAGACCTCAGATGTTAAGGTTTGATATTTGTACTGAAATACTCTTAAATTTAAAAGGAAAAATGAAAGAAAAGTGTATTGGTAGTCCAGAAAATGAAGATGCTGGTTGTTGTATTGAGAATGATGGTGTGCAAAAGTTGTTGAAGGCTGCAACTAGAAGCTTTTATCACTGTGCAGCTTCTTAGGTCTAACAAAGTAGACTTCCACCATATTAAGATACCTACTAAACTTCAGGCTGTCAAGCAGCAATACAGCTGCCCCCTTGTTGCACATACAGGTGGGGTATTCAGTGGACCTTTTTATGGCTAGTATAGATGTGCCTGCTTTGACTTACTAGTATGCCTAATGTCTACACGGAAGTCTAGTTACTTGTTAGCTGGCCTTGAACTAGTCTTAAGAAGTACACCTCTTGTCCAAAAAGATAATTTGCCTATCACGCAGATGTTTTCAGAACAACTCCCTGCATTTAAGGTGGTCTCAATCAGTAGAGAATTTACTTCAGGAAACTTGCCCCTAATTAACAGTTTGTAAAACTGACATTTAGCAATTTTAACATAGCCTCTGTATTAGATATTACATGGAAGAACCAGCCAGCTGATGTTTAAAGTTGTCATCATAGGGGGGTGAGCTACTATCAGAAAAAATAATTGCATGACTGTCTTGCTTTGACAGTACTTTGGGTAAAGTCAAGCTTGCTGTAAAGCATTGTCAGCTTGCAACACATCATAAGGCTGCAGTATCCATTATGTTTATTGAGCACTGCACTTGTTAGCAGGCAGATCTCTTGGGGCAGAGTTGAATTTTATTGAATTGGATTCTTTCCCATAGTTCATTTATTTTTAATTCCACAGATAAAAAAAATTAGTAGGTCTTCAAAGTAAACAAATTATACAAACTGCCACTTGTCCAAATGAGCTCTGTCCTGCTGGCTTTCTTGATAGAATCTGAATGAGTCTTTCTTGGAGGTCTGTTATGATAAGCAAACATAATGACTTGCATTTCTTCTTTTTGTGCAGTGGGTTATCATTGAACAGGGATGCTATGCATTCTCCATGGTGGTGGTGCCACTCTATGATACACTGGGAACTGAAGCTATAACCTACATTGTGAACAAAGGTAGGACATTTTTAGTACTTCAGCGACTGAATGTTTGATTGCAGAACTGACTGGGGGCAGAACTGTAGCCTTCTTCAGAGAAGTCTTCTATTACATGTTCTGAAGTATGTATGGATCTAGCCTAAAATTGTCATACTGACAATGTCATTCTCTTTCATCAGCTGACTTGTCATTGGTTTTCTGTGACAAACCTGACAAGGCCAAACTTCTGCTAACCAGTGTGGAAAAGGGCGAAGCTCCAATACTGAACACTATTGTTATTATGGATTCTTTTGGGATGGATCTTGTGGAACGTGGCAAAAAGTGTGGGGTGGAAGTCTTCAGCATGAGAGAAATAGAGGTAAGTATGCCTAACCTAAATTACTGCTTTCATCCCATTTACTTGTGGAAGAAGATAACTGTTGAACAGATTTTTTAGGACTGTGAACAGAATGTGATGGATTAGTTTCAAAATACTCAACTATCTCTTGGATTGAAGTTAAGACAAAAATATAAGAAAGAAAGCAGCTTGCTAATAGTATTTCATAACACTCAAAATGTAAAAGTGTATATGCCAAGATTGCAGAATGAAAGCTTGTTAACATAGTCCAGACTGAACATTTGATCTGAGTGTTAAGGCTTGCCCATGATACATGATAATTATATACTGTGACTAATACTTCAGAAATACTATTTCAAAAAAGAGCCTGTGCAGGTTTTGGTCTTGCGAAAAATGGTAGTTTCCCTGTACAGTGATTCTCCAAAATCTTTTATGAGGAGAAAGAAAAGGGCAGTAAACTGTTCCAGGGTAAGTTTACGGTAATGCAGGATTATGAGACTGCCATGTTTGGGAAGTAGAAACCGTTTTGCTTAGCCACCTAATGTTTAAGTTTTGTTTTTGCTTGTAGTTAGTTTGTCTGCATAAACAACTTATGCAAGTTTATTTCATAACTTCACTTGTTACTTGGAGACCTCTGTCTCATGATCAACATGCATGAAGTACGTCTTTACTGTGAGACTGTGAAACAGAGCTTAACCTAGTTCTAGCTAGAACTTCTGGTGAAGGCTTGGTTCACTAGGACTTGAAGTATCTCCAAGTAAGTGAGCTTGTCTTGTGCAGGTGTCAGTAACTGGTGTGAAATACCTCATTTCACTAGTTTCCACGGCAAGTCTTAACTGCTGTGTTAACAGGGCCATCTTCTGGTAAAGATAAAAAATGCTAGCATCTCTTTGAAAGGTAACTGTATCATAGCTAGCTAGCCCAAACAAAATTGGGTTGAAATGGGTCTAAAAACATTACGTAGAGTGACTTTATAGCTAACTGGCAAAAGGGTTGGATTAAGCTAGGAAAAACATTGGCCCAGCTGCAAGTTGGTACACTAACATTGGCTTTTTCCCTTGATTTAACTCCATTTGTTTGCAAAGGAAGGTGCTTTTCGCTGGATCTTCCAGTTACTGAAAAATGAAACTGAGGATGAATGTTACCTTGAAGTGAGAAATTTAGATGCTTAAATAGTGACTACCAGTAGTACTTTGTAGCTCTTACTTTACAAAAATGCTTGTTTGGATTAAAGCAGTAATAGATGCTCCAAGAGCCTCTTGTCTAAATCTTGTCTAAAGTTAGGCCAACTTAAACATTTCTAATAGTGTTTCTGTGAGCAAGAATAAGTTTTCTCATGCTTTTTCTTTTTCCCTCTTTTTAATGGGTAGAGACTTTTAGTGTCTCCCAAAAGACAACCATGAACTGTTTAGAAGCTTAGATTAGAATAGAATGACTATTTCTAGCTAAGTACTTGTTTTGTGGGTTTCTGGATTAAGCTTATTGCTCAGATGTGCTTTAGGTTATGTGTCCTGTTGCTCTGATATCTCCCAGATGCCATAAGCTTGATTTCTGATGCCTAATATCTGTATGTATGCTGTAGTTACTTAGAGCCGAGTAGCTGTGAATAAATGGCTTCTCAATAGAAAAAGATATTGGAGTTCTGAGATCAAAAGAAGCGTGTGGAGATTTTAGCTCTATATTCAGCAAATAACAGTTCTTACTCAAAACAGGCTCTAGGGAAGTACTGAGACTCTGGTGGTGCTTGAAATGCAGATGCTGTTTTGAGCATTGTCACAGTAGCAAATTTTTCTATAAAGGTACTGCTTCAGAAGTGCAAATTTACAGGTATGGGAATGTTAACTTTTCTCAGACACAGCTTGTTTCTTAAGATTACCCAAGTAGGTAATCCATCATACTGAAAGAAATGCGTAGTAAAGGAATGCATAGTGCTATTGTGTACTTAAAATGTAATAGCTATGGTGAAGTTGATGTGTCTGCCCTCAAAGGCTGCTTCCAAAGCTGTACTTTGAAAGAGTCCATTTTAATTTGCCTAAATCCTTAAGGTTGTATTGTTTCTATTCTTAAATAAGCATGACACTAATAATCCTTGACTTAAACCTTTAAAGGTCACAGATACTGGAATATATGCATTCAAATCTTTCCTCTTAATCCTGGTATTTTGATGATAAAAGGATCTTAATGGTATCAATTCCCTTCTGCCTAAAGAATTATGACATTACTAAGTCAGACCTGAATAAGGGGGGAAGAGGAAAGGTGATTATCTGGGGGTAGAGAATCTTGTGTTCTGTTATGTAAAAAAGGAGTACAAAACACTTGTGGTAATCATGGGGAAAATGAGTCTTCCTTATCACAAGCAGTGATGTTGGTGTGAGGTGCTTATTGAAATTAATCTTGTTTCATCTATTTAGCAGTTGCTAGTGGTGCATGTCTCTGCCTGATGTATAGGATTGATTGCCTGTTGTAGCTTGTCACAACACTGCTTAACCTTGAGCTCCTGTAGTGAGTTAAACTGGTTTAGTAGCTGGAAAAAAAACCCATTGAATTTGAGATTAGTTTTCACTTTTTTATCTGTAGAACATGATAGTTATTCTGTATATCCTTAAAATGTCCTTAAAGCCTTTGTTATTCTTTGGAAGTTAAAATGCCTTAATAGACAGTTTAGGTAATGGGATATTATGGTGTTTGGTAATGTTAGTCCTGAAAATTTAAAGCAAAAGTTATATGCTCATGTCTAAGCTGTCTGTCTCCCCTTTTTCTCCTTTCTTTAGGAGCTGGGAAGAACACACAGGCAAAAACCTATAGTAAGTATGAAATTAGTGTAAGTGACAATCTGAAAGCTGATCAGCTAGCAGATCTCCCATCGCTTATAAGTAACACTAGTATTTCAGTGTTTTGTCCAGGAAAATCTTTCCTTGCCATCTTAACCATAGTAATACTTTCTTAACTCTCATAGCCTCCAAAGCCAGAAGATCTAGCAGTCATCTGTTTCACCAGTGGAACGACAGGTACACCTCATTACATTATGCAGAATTTATTATCCTGTATGTGCCAAATTAATTCAGAAGCCCTCCTACTTTTTTTTTCCAAGACTCTCCCCTGCTGCTGCATCTTTTTGGCAAGTAGTAGCTGGGGAAGTTTTATGGTAAGGCTCCCTTTGATTTTTCCCATTGATCAATACAGAATTTTACAATATTGGGGGTGGAGATGTTACATTTTGGGACTTGGAAATAGGAACTGAACTTTTATTTCCATTATAAGTGCTCTCCTTCGTACTTCCATTTTTCTGTAGTCTTTTTTTTTTTCTTTCTGTACTGTATGAGCAGAATTTGTTCCTTAGCTCTAAGCAGCCTTGCTGTAAGACCAAAAAAGACTGTGTCTGGCTGAAACCGGGACAGCATCACACACTTGACATTTATGAGTTAATACCAAACACTGGCAGGGAGCAAAAGGGAAGAAAAGCTATATTTTTCCAGCAGATGTGAGACTAGAAATTGGTCTGGGTTTGATAGCTGTATCTTCACAGAAGTGTTGGATTTTGAACAAGAGAAGCACAACAATTTAAGTATTTTATTTCCTTATGAAATTTGAGGTGCTTTGAGCAAACTTAACTGTTACTAGCTCTTCTTGAAAGTATTAAGTTCTCTGCCTTTGTTAAATCTATACAGAAGGAAAGATCATAATATGAAAGAAGGGACTGATTCACACACTCTTAATTTTACCTCTGGTTGGTAACCTAAAGTATCTAAAAATATGACTCTTGCATCCTGATGTGCTTCTTCCTTAGGAAACCCCAAAGGAGCTATGATCACTCATCAAAACATAGTCAGCAATGTTTCAGCTTTTCTGAAAACTACAGAGGTAAACTGCAAAGGTTAACATTGTGGATTTGCAGGAGGGAAGAATCTCATGAGTAAAACCAACATTGAAACTTCATTAATTCTGGTCTTTTTAGTAAAATTCAAGTGAAAATGTATCTTGACAGCACTCTGCCCATGCTAGGTCAGAAGTTTAATGTCTACTGGTTTCTTCAGCATCAAGAACCTGACAAATTTACAATTTGCTGTGATCCAAGCAAAATCTTACAAAGATCCTGATGTGTATCTACATGACATTCTGCCATGGGCTTATACTGTCTGTAAATAGTGAAAGCTCTGTATCAGACGGTTTGTGTAGGGGCTAACCTTTTCCACTAAGAATGGGAGAAGCCGTAAGGTATTTTACCCCAGGCCCCAAAATGCTTAAAGCCCTTGCACAACTGAGCAAGCAACACAACTGTATTTTTACTTGATACAGTGTTAACTTCTAGTTTAGAGCTGACTATTAAAGTCCATCTGCAATTTAGCTAAGATGGTTCTAACATATACAGATGTAATAAAAAATACAGTTGCACTTATTTTAAATACAATACATATAAAATTGTCTTTAAATTAAGTAACTGGTCTTACAGTTAGATCATGTAAAGTACTTTTGATATCAACCCTATGGGTAAATTGGATTAGCAAGCTGACTTAAGATGACAGTGTGTATTTTTTGCTACTTTAAACTTTCTGTCCCCATCTCCCCCCACGATGTGTATCACTTCCTGTAGTTTCTATCAGAATTTGTTTCTAGTTATAATATGAATGGTAAATTGTAATAATTTGGTTACTGTATTCAACTCTAGAAGATTACTGTTTCTGCAGTGTTTACTTGTGCTACAAGTTATTGCTGTAGTATTTCTGATGAAAGAAAAACAATGCAGCTTTATTACAAACAAAATCTGAAGCAGGGGCTGTCCTTTAGGCACTAGATTTCATTGTTGTGTTTAACTTGAGCAAAATAGAGAATCAATGGAATGAAATTTAATTTTACTAACACTTTCAGAAAACTTTTTCACCTTCCCCTGATGATGTTCTGATATCATTCCTGCCCTTGGCTCATATGTTTGAGAGAATTGTTGAGGTAAGCATTTGTTTGTCAAACTGAACTATTGAAAAGCTTACTTTACTTACAGAATGCATACATCTTGAATCACAGTGTTACACACTATTCCTTTTTGACTCCTCCTCATGTGTATGAATGCTTGAGGTAAGGTTCAGGAAAGCAATATTGTAAACAATATCCAGTAAGTACCAGACAATTAGTTTTCGTGCTGAAACGTGAACATCAAGAGCTTGGATTAATAAACTGGTCTACTAGAACATGATACAGTGTCAAAAAATTCCCTGTAATATAATCAGTGCACTATTAAAAATCCATGTATTTTTACAAGTATATTTATAATGTGGCATCCTGCTTCCTTACACTAATTTTATATTGGTTAAGCTTACCATTGCTTCTAAGAAATTTCAATAAAGAGGAAGGGACTTTATTTCAGTGAAGTTTGGTTCTGGGAAATGAAAATTACTTTTAATGCTATTTAATGACAGGCTTTGAAATTCTCTTGGGTAGTTTGTTTTACCATATAGCAAAACCTGGGGCTTAATTTCTGAGGGTGATTTAGCTCAGGATGTCTTAATACTGGCAGTCTTAAGGATCCCTGAGCTCATAATTAGGTGGCAGGCATTAGTGAAAGGATGCAATTTTCTCCTGATATACAATAGAGGCACAGGTATTTAATTACTCTACCTACAGAAGTTGAATTAACACCTCTCCCTTAAGTGAGACTGCAAGTATGCATGTTGAAGGTAGTTGTGCCCCAGTTTATGTAGTGAAATAAACAGCCTCTGTGCAGGTGTGAAAAGGTACATAGACCCAAAAATCGTCCTGTGATTTCAGTTAGGAAACCTGAGCTTTCTACCAGGTGTGTACATATGCACATGTAAAAGTGTAAGTTATGAAGATTGGGAATAGAGTGTAACTGAGGAGTACAGGTGCCCTTAGGCTTTTGGCCTCTTTCTGCTGGTAACCTGGATGACAGTTATGCTTCAGTGTGTTTCACTGATGCCTGCCTTGCACCAGAAGGTACAAGCTGTAGGTTAACAGCTCTGTTCTTGATCAGGCAGTAGAAATAGGATATGAACCTGTGTTCTAAAGGATAAAATGAGAAGAAAGTGTTTAGGTCTCAGTATGCCTCTGCTGCTTGAGGTGTTTTCAAAGTAGGTGATTGCTTGTATATTTACATAAGGAGATCAAGCAAGAACACTTCGTAGAAAGAAGAAAAGATTTGCTACTGTTTGGGGTAGGTATGAACACATGTTCTGTGAGAAGCAATCTTCAGATTTCTACCCAAGTCATAAACCTGATTTTAGCAGATTTTTGGCTTCCTTAGAAAGCTAGGAAGCTTTCATAGGACAAATGCAGTTGCTTCTCAGTCCATCTGGACTGATGTGCTTGCTGCTTTTTAGCAGATGGTGGCAAAGTGTGGGTGAAGGGGCAAATTGATACTCTGTCTTGTGCAGAAAAGATGAGAATGGATGGCAGGGAATGAAGAATGTATAAGAAATAAAAACAGGTATAGTTAACACAAGAGGAATAGAAGTTTTGTCTAAAAGAATAAATGAAACCCAAACAAAATAGAGATGGGGCTGTATAGGTGTAGGTGGTGGAGCTTCTAGACTTGTAAGACTGTAGAACAAAACAGGGTTAAGTCTGCCTTTCTTGGTGTAGGTCTGAAGTGATGCAGAAATAAGCAGTGGTCTACTAGACTCGTCTAAATAGCATCTTGATCTCCTAAGAACAAATCCTCTGCTCACATCAGTTCTCTGAAATGGGAAAGAAAACCAGAGTGCAAGAGAGTGGAAATTAAGTAGCATAAGGCAAAATCCCTGCTGGATCAGTAAATAGCATGTGCTGACTTCAAATGCAGAAATGCAGTTTCCTGGTACATAGCAGGAAACAAATAGAGGTCTAGTATTTTTAAATAAGCTTGTGAAACATTTGAAGAGTTCTGATTTTGGATCTTTTGCTACTTCTGAGTCACTGGCATTGCCCTATTTGGCCAACTGCCCCTTTTAGATAGGGGCTTTTGTGCTGTATGTTATTTTGTCAAAGACTTTAGCCTGTGTACACCAGTCATGTCTTGGTCTTTCTAGTCCCATCCTCTAATGTCAGAATGCTGCAGAACTAGTCCAGAAGCTGAGAGGACTTAAGGTGGATCCCACACAGTCTGCTCTGTATAGGTGGTTTATAGTGTGTTCCAGCTGCATATATTTTGTGTGTTCAGTGTTTACTTTTTTCTAACAGTGTGTGGTTCTGTGCCATGGTGCTCGGATAGGATTCTTTCAAGGGGATATCAGACTACTTATGGATGACCTGAAAACGCTGCAGCCAACTGTATTTCCTGTAGTACCAAGGCTATTGAACAGAATGTTTGATAAGGTAAGTCTATAGGCATGAGTGTAGACCTGTGGAGGGCTTTAAGAGACTTCATGAAGTCTGTGCGCCAGGGTAGGAGTAACTGTGCTCTGGAATGTTAAATTGGTATTCTAACCAATTTCTGTATGTGCTTCTAAAAGAGGGCTGAAAGTACAGGGAGTAATGTGATACCTGTTGTATTAAAATATTTCCATGCAGTAAGTACAAGTGTTGAAGAGTCTGACTAGAGGACTTGGTTCCCTCTAGCTTGATTAATGATGTACTGTTTTGCTCAGAGCAAGTTATTTAAATTTAGTCTAGTACATGAACATGAGGCTTAGCGTCTGCATGCCATGCTTTTAGCATCTGACTCACGGAGTGGAATTTGCACACCAAGGTCAGGTGTTTGCCTCTTTGCATAGATGCATACAAGTTTCCTACACAGCACCCACTGCATTCTAGCAGGGAGAGCTATAAACCAGCCAGCTGGCAGTGCTGGGGACAGGGTGTGTCAGCAGGTCCATTCTCTCTGGTGGTTGCTGTTTGGCTGCTCAGGGTCACCTGAGGTGGGAATTCAGAAGCAGTTTTTTTCCTGGACTTCAGATTTTAAAGTCATCCTTTTGTATATGGGTGGCTGACTATTCTTAGAATACAGTCAGAGCAGTTGAAGGATACAACAAGAAGCCCAGGGACTGCTAAAGAAATTGCAGAGCTTGTCTATGCTGCCTTAGCCAGGAAAGTGCTCTGATCATGAGACTGGAGGAGCAGCAAGTAATACAAGGTTATGTTTGGCCACAGGAACAAATAGTGCAACTTTGATCCATTTGGAGGGGAAGAAATCCTGAGACCGGCCTGCAGTGCTTAAAATATAGCCACTCATTCTGTTCATGCGTTCTTGTGCTGGAATTTTGGAAGCAGTGCCAAAGCTTCGGACACTCTTCTTTCATGATGTCCTTTTGCTTGTTAACTCTGGTGCCCTGAGGCTTTCACACTTCTATTGCAGTGTTTCAACTTCACCTAGCCTTGCAGTGACATAGCAGGTGAAGTTATCAAGTGGGAAATTGGCATGGTGGGGATGTCATAATGCTGAAGAGCTGCAGGGTCTTTCTCTTTCCAAGTAAATATACTAATCTGTGGCCTGTTGAGTCTGCTTTTTGACTTCCTGAGAACAACCAGAAGGAGCCTTTGAAAAGTGACTGAGAAAGTGAATTTGTATGTGCAAGACAGGCCTCTCTGGTATCTCTGAAGGGACCTGTATTTCCTCAGAAACCCTTGTTACTTCAAGCATTATGGTGGTGTGCTTTTTATAATATGCTGAGGATTATAATCAATTTGAATTTTAATTGTCATGGAATAGAAAAGTTCTATACCATTCTGTTCTATGAACAGAATGAATCTGTTTCATTCATTTAAATGAAGAAACTATATGTTGAAACAGCATCACAGTTTGATGGGACACGAGAATTGGTTAAGTACTATCTGGTGAGCATCTCTGAACTGAGATAGAGGCCAAGGTAAAGATCCACAAGTATTTCTTATTGGAATTAAGATACCTCCCAATAAAGGTCGTTTAATTTACTTGGTTTTCATTGTTAAGAGTCTCTAAACATGCTTCTGTAAGAAAAAGGGAATGCTAGTTTGTGAGGCTTCTAACCACAGATCATCTTTCCTTATAGATTTTTGGACAGGCAGATACTACAATAAAGAGGTGGATGCTGGATTTTGCTTCCAAGAGGAAAGAAGCAGAACTCAAAAGTGGTATAGTTAGAAATAACAGTTTCTGGGACAAAGTCATCTTCCGCAAAATACAGGTATGCTTGAAAGCCTCTGAATTTAAGTTTGTAGCTGTTGAGTTTCGTATTACTAGTTACAATCCGGTGTGACTTTTATCACTAACTGGCTACTCCAAATAACAAGCAAAGCTGGTTTGTTTGTTTTATTTACAGCTTTGCTTTTTCAAGCCCCTTAGTTCTGATAGTATCAGCTAAACTGTATTAGCTGAGATACTCTGAAACAGTCTGGTGCTTCTCTCTCTTACCACTTTGAAAGCAATTGCTGTCCTTCTGAAGGAGGAATGCTAAATGTGACAGGGCCACCTGTAGCCCCTGCTGCCTCCTAACTGTTGGCCACTAGTAAGTTACACCTGCTATTATATCTGGCACTCACTTGCTATGGCCTTAACTCTGGTTGTACAACATGCCCTGTGGCTGCTTTTTATAGCATTCAGGATGTATAGAAGCTGATACAAGGTAGTTAAAAATAAAGCTATTGATGTAAGGCCACAGCTTAAGTTCTTTAGGCTTTTGACAGTCTGCTCTGCAGTGATACCATAAGCACAGTCTTTGTAGATACTGTATGTTTGAGATGCCATTTATGCAGTCAAAAACACTGCAAGAAAGACAGCTTGCAATAGGGGACTAAACTTTAATCTCCTAACACTTGTGGGTAGCACTGTAGGAGAATAGTGGCTGAGGGTGGGAAGGAAAAAGACTCTGGAAATCTCTAAAATGCTTTTGGTGTCCACAGTATCTTGTATCTGTTGTAGGCAAGTTTGGGAGGAAGAGTAAAGCTGATGGTTACAGGAGCAGCACCTGTATCTGCAAGTGTATTGACCTTCCTGAGAGCAGCTCTTGGCTGTCAGGTGAGTTTCCTGGCCATAATCTTAAACCATAAGTATTTTAATACCCAATTCCAGCTACGATGATAGAACATTTCAAGTAGTCTGATCATATGGATAACTTTTCTGGATTTGTTGTTGGAGACTATGTAAGTGTGCACTCCTCTCCAGAGTTTCTCTGTCCTCTGATATTTACGCATTCATCCTGAAGTCTTTATTACAGTTTAGCTGAAGTAATGAACTAAACTGTACTGAGAGGAAGATGGGGGGTGGGGAGAGGAGGGCTGCTATAAGCAATAATTAATTTTCTTGGATTAAACTCCTGGGGCTTGCCTCAGAGAAGTATTTGTAACTACTGTGGAGAATTGAATCAATGTGATGATGCTGTAGTCTTCTTGCTTTGAAGATGAGACTGGGGAGAATCAGACTGCATATTGTGTTTATCTTCAGAGCCTCTTCAAAGTATATGCTTTTTGAGGTAAAATCTGCATAACAGTGGCACAGGATGGAACAAATGTGTTGAAACAAATTTAAAGACTTGAAAGTGCTCTAAAATGTGAGGCTTCTGTGGCTTAAAGTTAATCAGTAGTGTGCAGGTATAGCAATGCATTCTGCACAGAAAAGGGAAGCCTGTCTTCTGTTTAATTACAGAGCTGTGATGGGCATAGGGATTCTGTTCCTGGCTGTCTTGGGCAAACTGGTTGTTAAATGATGTAAATGAAGTCATTGCTAGTACTGTTAGTCTTTGTTTTTTCCTCTTGCTCCCTCTGTTTTCTGTTTTCATCTCTACAGGTGTCATGTAGCATGTGAAACTTTGAGTAACTATTGGAAGTGAATGTGGAATATTAACACTTAAAATTGTATATTGTGATAGAACTCTAATAGCTATTTCTTTCTAGAAAATGCTGGGGGTTTTGCTGGGCTCAAATTTAAATTCAGGAAAAAGCAAAATATTTATTTCACTTTAATAAACTGCATGTTTAAAAGTAAATCTTACTATTTTGGTTTCACATCCTAGTTCTATGAAGGTTATGGACAGACTGAATGCACAGCTGGATGCTCGCTGTCAGTGCCTGGTGACTGGACAGCAGGTAAGGTGTTCAACAGTCTGCTACCTGTTAAATTTCAGGATGCTATTAAAGGTCCCTGATGGCATTAGTCTTCAGCATAAAGCTCTCCTTAAAACATAAGAGTCTGCTCTTCTTTAAGTGAAGTAAAGTATTTCTGATGGGATCCCTTGAAGTTTCTACCCCTATATGGCTAGGAAGGTTCAGTGATCCAAACTTTTAGTAGGCTTTGTCCTTTTAAGTTGAAGTGGATTTAGGAGATGGGAGGTCATAGTTACCAACCCTTGTCGTTCTTACAGAACAGAAATCTGCTGTTTGTAAGCACATTGCTGGAAATTTAAATGGTATTTCTGGTGTTGAAACAAACAGTTTGCATTTGTCAGGTGCTATGTTTCTAGCTCCCTAACTGAAATAAGGCTGATAACTGAAACTATAGTGGGCCTACCCTACTTAAGTGTGTTCATAGAGTGACAATCCTGACTATAAGAAGAAATCCTGAGTACATGGTGCAACTTGTAACATTCTAGGGATATCTGAGAATCTAATTTTTCAGTTCCAGCAATACTGTACTGGTATTGATGTAGTACATTATCAGAAATCAGTTTTCCATCTCTTTTACTTTAGCATGTAATCAGCTTATTGTTTCAAGAATCTGACTTGAAAAGCAGCTGAAGTGTTACTTTGTCTAATAGGTCATGTTGGAGCGCCCATGCCATGCAGCATCATCAAGCTTGCTGATGTACAAGAAATGAACTACTTGGCTTCCAAAGGAGAGGGTGAGGTAAGCAATTTCAAAAGGTCAATATGAGCCTCTTGCAGAACCTTGGAAAATGTTTTTTCTTCATGAAATAACAGCTCAGTGTCTGAGTTCAGTACAAGTGCTAAACAAGGTCTGCTACTTAAAATCAAAAATGCCTGCACGCAATGTCAGCTAACAGTACACAGAAGCAAAACAGGAAATCATGTATTGCAAGAAGAAGCTGCTTACTGTGGGGCAACAGATTACTATGTATTTATGACTGTATGGCTAGCATCCCATCTTCCAGCTGTGGCATAGCTGCAAAGCGACCTATCTCATACCCTCCAATAAAAAGCTATGCATCCTCCTCCTCCCCCCGCCCCCTGCAGCCAAGCGCTAGAGAACATGCTGATGTATATAGCTTGTTACCCAGCTTGTAATGTGAGAGATGAGGAAATCTGAAGTGGCTGGAACACCATTAGGAGAAACAGAGCTAAAATGTCATGAAGGCTGCTAATGATCTGTGACAACTGCCTGCACATTCTTCACTTTTTTTTGCTGCAGCCTGCACAAATTGAACATGTATGTCTTCAAATTGCACTTTGAGGACACAGCTTCTGTGTGTAATGCTCTATGCTGTCTCTTTCAGTATTTTTTCCCAAGTAAAATATATACAGCTTGAACTTTGTGTGTATACTTTGAGCAGATGTCCATGCAGTAATTTATTTTTCCCATGCCCTGAAAGCAAATTAACTTGGGGGCAGTTGAGAAGTGAGAAAGGGATAAACAAAAAGTAGCTTAAGCAAGTAACTAATTTGTGACTGCAAATGATCTATAATATTAATTTGTTCTGGTTGTGGTTTGTATGAGACTAGAGGCAAGCCTTTAGGCTTTAATTCCCAGAAATACTTAAGGACTTAGTTGGGCTTGGTGGTGGGAAAATGTTGGCAAGTGGAGAGTTATGTCAAGCTTCTTTCCTGTATTGCATATGACCCCATGCTTAGTATTCTATGTTCCTATGTTTAGTCATCTTCTGCTTCACTTCAGATATGCTTCTAAAGCTTGATCTGCTAGAGGAACTGAGTACAAATGCTATAACAAGAAACGGTTACGTGTTTTTTAAAAAGGACCCAAAATCTTCTGAAAAAATGTTTTGGTTTGCACTTACCTTGCAAGTTTGCAGTGTTAGGAGTTACTTTGGGCTTGAATAAATATGGTAGCGCCTTCATAGATCAGATACCATCTTAGTCTTTCAGTCCTAACTTCCTCAGTGTGAACTATTCTGTATTTAACAAATTAAGTGTAACTTGTTTCACAGAACTGAAGCCCATAGGTATAGAATTGGCTCCCATTTTCCTTGGCCAAAGTAGGTCTTCATCCTCACTGTCTGTCTGTTTTTCAGCTGGATTAAGCACTCCTAGTCCTCCTTTCTGAGAGTAAGCTTTCAATGTTCTCCATTCTGTCAGCCTTGCTTTTGACTTTTACCAGTTATCCATGTTCCAGAAGGATAGATTTGTGAATGGAATTGTATATACTCACAGGCAGATGAGGTCTTAGTGCCGGTTAGCAGCAGATAGATTAATGATTTGCTGTCTCTGCTGGGAAAAGCTGTCATCTAGTGCCATCCTGTGATTGTAGGAGCCATGGAAAAGGAAACATTTGATCAGTCAGCCTTTGGCTGGGACACAAAGATCTCCCTTACTCGTATCATTCCAGATAAGCTCTGGTTTATAGCAGAAATGACTTGATTCGTGAAACATGACCTTGGTTTGGTCACAAGTTTGGTGCTGTTTTGACAAGGTCATTAGAACCCTCACTAATACTCAGATTGCCCTCTTACTGACAACACCTCTGTTTGTTGCACTGTAGCTCACAAGTGTGCCTATGTCTTATGTTGAGGTAAGCACTGAAAATAGTTGGGATGAGTTTTATTAAGAATTGGTCTATTTCTTCTATGAACGGTGTAATTTCTTCTTCTGGTCTGAGAATTTATGTTAGTGCCTGAAGATTCTTTAGCCACTTCCTTGTCTGATTTATAATTTTACTAATCCCCTGGACTAATAGCTGGCCTATATTTTATCCACCCCTATTGATGCTTATTATCCAGTTAACTTAAAACTGGGTTTTCTGTCCCGTTCTTCTAGATTTGTTCTAGAGCCCTGATATTGTTGCTCAGACCAGACCCTTCTCACTGTCTTCCAGCATCCACACATACCAAGCTGGTGTGACGGTTTGAATCCTTTGTTGCTTCTGAGGACTGCTCTGTGAAGCTTTTGGGGATTTTGGACTCTTGATTCCCAAGCAGTTGTGTGCAGTGGGCATCTTAAACAACACTGAAGCAAAATTTAATCTTGCATATATCTCTGTCCTCATTTCTAAGGAGGTGTTCTTATGGTCCTGCAGATCCTTAAATAACAAGGGTTCTGTCCTGTGTCCTATTCTCCACCAAAAAAAGCTTACACAACCTTCTGGCATCATCTCTGGATACTTCAGGCTCTACTCAATGTTTCTGAAGTTGCTTTACTTCTATGTTCACTGACTTACAAATGCTCTACTAATTGTTTTAATATAGCTTGTAAGGTCTAACTTGATTCCTTGACAGCCTCTTCACTTACAAACCTTTAATCTTGTTGGTCTCTTTTTCATACCTTGTAAGCATACTTTGTGATCTTAATAATGCCCATGCATCCAGAGAAGTTGTTCTTGGTTTTCTATTAGGTGTGCAAACCCAGGCAACCTTCAAGACAAAGAAATTGCAGGTTCCCATTATAGTCAAGTCTTGAGTGTTCTAAGCCTTGAAGTATTAACTGCTTTACTTTTGGACAGCAAGCATGTCATTTGCTTGATATGCAGTTTTTTATCACCAGTTTTAGCACAATACCACTGCTGCTTAGCAAAGCTGAAACACTGCCAGGCTGAGGGGTAATATTTCTGGATTCAGCAGAGCTTCTTCAGACAAATAAAAATCTTATTTGATAAATTCAGATAGCAGCTAGGAACACTGCTGCTAGACTGGAAGAGAACAGATGCTTCCAATTGCTTATTATACTTTATGCCAATGGAAAATGTTGGGTCTCCAAAAACCATGAGCAGAAATTTCTGTGCTAATGCATTAACTTCACTTGTGTTTTTAGCAGGGGTTATTTAAAACCACTGGAGAAAGCATTCATTGCAAGTAGTGTTTGCTAATCTCCCTTCACAGTACATACACTAATAAATGGTTTTTTTCAGGTGTGTGTAAAAGGGCCAAATGTATTTCGTGGCTATTTGAAAGATCCAGAAAAAACAGCAGAAGCTCTGGACAAAGATGGCTGGCTTCATACAGGAGATATTGGGAAATGGCTGCCAGTAAGTTAACTCGTATAGCTAAAATGTACTTCTGCAGTTATGAGCAGTAATTTGACTGAAAATATCTGGTATTGAACACAGTGCATTAAATGAAAGACAGATAATGTTAGGAGGAGGACAATTACTGTTCTAGATAAATTTGTGTGCCTGGGGGTTAAAGTGTTAGCAATGTCAATCCTGAGGCTTTCCCTAGTTTAGGTTAGCTGATGCAGAGCCAGTTTACTTCTAACATCAGTCTGACAGTGCTCTGGTTCTAGCACACTTTTACTGTACTTAATGTGGCATGCTTAAGCTGTGTAGATTGGTGTTTTCACTTGAAGTGCCTCTTCTGAGTGGAAGCTATTTCTGCCAACAGAATGGGACATTGAAGATCATTGACAGGAAAAAACACATATTTAAACTGGCCCAGGGAGAGTACATAGCACCAGAGAAAATAGAGAATGTGTATCTGAGATGTGAAGCACTTGCTCAGGTGTTTGTCCACGGAGAGAGCTTGCAGGTAAGCATTATTTAGATAACTAAAAATAAATGCAAGAAAAGACTGCAGAAGAGTCATCTTTTTCTCATTCCTCCACCCCAAACTTCAGACTGAAGTCTTTGACATTACACATTTTGGTTCTTTTGACACATTTTTGCCCTTTTGGCTCCAGCAGTTATATAGCATGCTTCTGGATTGAGCTCCAGACAGTAGTGAAGCTGGATTAATTTGGGTATTAAAGACTGTATGTAAGTTGCTAACAGTGTGCAAGGGAAGGAGGAAAAAATCCAACAAAACCCCACAACACAAAAACATGAGGGTGGGGGGGAATTCCACCACCACCACAAAAAACCCCATCTAAATCCAAGATGTCTATGTTTTTACAAGTGTAACTGAAATGTGGCTCTTGCTGCTGACTTTATAGCAGGATGAGAAATGCTTAATGCTGACTAGTTTGAAAGGAATAGGAACTAAAGTGTTGACTTTAAAAGAGGAAAAGCTTGACAAAAATTCTTTTTTTAGGCCTTCTTAGTAGCCATTGTGGTACCTGATCCTGAGACTTTGCGCAGCTGGGCCAAGAAAAAGGGATTTGAAGGCTCATATGAAGAGCTGTGTAAAAACAAGGTGAGTCATATCTAACTGCAGTTAACCTTTCTGCATCAACTTTTTCAAGCTATACAATGTATTCCTGTATCCACAGGAGCTTAAAAACTACGTTTTGGAAGACATGGTGAGGATTGGAAAAGAATCTGGTTTGAAGTCATTTGAACAGGTAAGAACGCTTGTGTGTGTGATTCTGTGAATCAAGCACTGAATTCTTTAAACTTATAAACTTTTAAACAATATAATCTGGCTCTCCAGAAGCTGCTTTTAATTTGCATCTGGGCTTTGTGATGTTTGGGTAATTGTTTTAATAGCCTTGTCTGTTCCAAGGAATGCAGCTTGGCCAGTAACTGTTTACCTTCCAGGTCAAAGACATTGCCATGCACAATGAAATGTTTTCTATTGAAAACGGCCTGCTGACACCAACGCTGAAGGCAAAGAGACCAGAACTGCGAAAATATTTCCAGTCACAGATAAATGAACTCTATGCCAATGCCAAAATGTAACTGACAATGGAATGAGGGAAGTGGCACATGTCTGATGTCTACTGTTGGCCTTCATATCTGTAATTTGACTACAGCAAACATAGGGAAGGAAACTGTGCAATCATTAACTTGTACAAAAATGGGTACTTGCCATAGGAACACTGAAGAAATGGAACACTGCCTTACTGTCAAGTTGTGTTGCATACTGTTTTTATGGTGACCTACAATTTCCAAAAAGAGCCTTAACTATAAATGGTAATTATATCTAAGTTATTTAAGACTTCCTTGGCCAAAAATGGGACTCTCCTTCACCAAGGAGCTAAGGTTTTCTTATTGTCAGCATGTTTGCTGTCTGCAGTGTATTTTGCAGTTATTGGTTCCACAAAGGATTTGGCAGGTTTGAGAATGCCTCTAAGTATCTCACATCCCCTAAAGGATTACTTAATCTGTTCAAAAAGACAAAGCCCCTAACCACCAAAACCCCAAACCTTTACAGTTGTATAGCTGGTATCACATCTTGCATTAGTCCTAATGTTAACTGGGACGAAACATCTGAGTGGGTTTTTCCCTCCCTTCCGTATTTGCAGCCAGTTCTGAGATCTACTTTTATAAGGTAAAAGTCAGAACTTCACATATACGAGATCGATGAATGCAAGTTCCTCAGAGTAAGTCTGCATATGAAAGTGTGGATGCAGTTAATTCAGCAAGTGTGGCCTTTGCTGCATGAACACAAATTCCAGAATGGTGCCAGCCTGGTAAATGAACAGATCCTAACTCTGCAAAGAACACTAGAGACTTAAAACCATTCAGGAGGCTGGCTATGCTAACAGTCAGGTAAACTGCACCTGTACTAGCCACTCATTTCCCTGTAATGAGCGTGTATTTAAAATGCATTTTAAAAATGTGCCAGGTCCTCTGTAAGCAGAAGAGCTTCTGACATAACTCTGTTTTCTGTGCTTTATGTATGAGCCACTGAGTATTCTTCACTGAATAGCAAAATAGATCAGGTAGAATGTTTTTGCCTGATGCTTTGCAGCAATTGGAAGTGTTTATGTATGCCAACAGAACTGTGTGTTGGCACAGGATAGGTATTTGTTCAGGGATAAAAACCTAATTCCCAGATAAACTACAAAATAACTAGTTTTTGTTTGAGAAATCAGCAGAAATAAGCCTTATTAAAGCAGAAGTCTTTTACTATCCTTAACAGTTGGTTTTGCATTAGCATTCATTGCTGTTTTCAAAAAAACATGGATATATGTAAAATACAAGCACAACAAGGTTTGCACTAAGATTTGTGTGTGATTGTAATGCACTACTCTGTAGCATAATTTCATACATGTGTGCAATTAAAGTACACAAATCAAAGTCAACTGTTAGAGCAGTAGTTTGTTACATTGAAATTCAAATGTTTGCTTAGTGTTGGCTATTTCTATGTTTTATAAACCCAAAACAATTTTCAAAACCAATGAAGGAAACCAAAATAAATATTTCTGCATTTCAACTTGAAGGTGTTTGTTTATCAAGGCACGATGCTGCTGACTAAGAAGCCTGGGTTCAATGGGTAACTGACAAGCTGTAAAACTCCACTGCTACAGTGACTAAATGGAGGACAAATACTGGTAGTTGACACTTTACTTCTGGAAAGTAACTTTCTGCTTTGGTCTGATATTTGTGTAAGCTTTTGGCCAATGTCTGTAAGAAAGGGATTCTGTTGTATGCAATTTGCTGTATCAGGATTCCTAAACGCAAAAGCCTTCAGTATGGTTTCTGATGGTTAAATAGTGTTCTTATCATCAAAAACAACTTCTGAGTGAAATCTGGAGTTTTCTAAAACTCTTAGGCTGCTTTTGGGAGGTAGTGGTTGTCCTTCCTGTGTTGTCAGTATTGTTCTCCTTCCCCCTTCTATTGTGTGTCTAGCTTTAATCAAGCATATGCTATGAAAGACTTCATGGGCAGGTTTGTCAGATGAGGGTACATGAAGCATCACCACCCAAGCAAGGTGTCAAGAGCACAGGTGTCCTGCGTTCAGCAGTAGCAGTTACTTTTCTCATTCTTAGTAGCTGGTGCAGTGCTGTGGTTTTGACTTTTGGCCTGGGAACAGCGCTGATGGTTTTAGTTGCTGCTCAGTAATGTTTGGTCTGATCAAGGACTTTCCGAGTTGCATGCTCTGCCAGGGAGAAGCCGGGAGGAAGCAGACAGGACACCTGACCCAAACTGACCAAAGAGGTAATCCATACCACAGCATGTCATGCCCAGGATGTAAAAATGGGGTCAAGGGACCCGGAAGTCGGTGGTGCACTGTACATCACTGCTGGGTCGGGCTGGGTATTGGTGGTGAGCAGTTATATCCTTTTTTTGCAGGTCATTATTGTTGGTGGCAGCAGAAATGGTTTGTGTTATACCTTGGTTACTGGACTGTGCTTATCTCAGCCCATGGGAGTTGCATTCTTTCGATTCTCCTCCCCATCCCCCAGGATGGGGGGGGAGGGGAGAAAAAATTGGAAAGCGAGCGAGCGAACTGTGCGAGAGGCTTAAACCACGGCAGCGGGCAAACGCGTTAAGCGCAGGAGCAGTTGCCCTGCTCCCCCCTGGCAGCTCTGCCTCCGCTGCGGAGAGACCCTCACAGCCCCACCCAGGCGCTTTCCCCTCCCGTCAACCCGCGGCGGGGCCTCCCGGCAGCCTTCCCCTCCCTTCCCTTCCCCTCGCCCCGAGGCGAAGCAGCTCGGCCGCAGCGCCGCTGCCGTTCCCCTTCCGGTGCTGCCCCCGCTCATGGCACCGCCCCTTCCAGCCAGAGGCGCGTCCCGTTCGAATCGCGGCGGGAAGGCGGTGGCGCCGGCGGCGGGTGGGTGCCTGAGGGGGTCCGGCCGAGGGGCGTCCGCGGGGCCTCTCTCCGGGCAGCGGGGGTTGGTCGGGGCCGGGCTCCCGCTGCGGACGCCGCCTGCTCTTTCCTCCTCCTGAGGTGGCGGGCGCGGCCGGGCGGGCCCTGCGCTCCGGACCGTCGGGGACGGGGCCCGGTGTTCGCTGCCTGAGAGGATCGGCCCTGGAGAGGCGGAGGCGAAGGTGTGCACCGCGTTACGCGCCGGTGTGTTCGTTAAACCCGGCTTGTTGCTCGTTTAGAAGCGCTGCGCCGGCTGTCGGGCTGGCCTGAGGAAGGGAGCTCTGCTTGTGAAGTGAGTTATGCGTAATGCGCTGAGTTAACGCATTTCCCATTCTCTGTCAGGTATCGAGACAGCAGATTTGTATCGGGGACGGTTTTTCAGTAGCGCTATTCTCAGTTGTATATTTAGCAGCATATATTGAATAGTGAAATGTCCTCAAGAAAGAAAATGAAGAGCAATCATCCCAGCAATAAGTTAAAGGTGAGTTTTCCTAGCCTGAGCAGAATTGAGACAGCAAATGTTTTGTTTTACTGTGCTCCTACAGCATTGGCTCTTGAGGTGGATGCACGGGTATTGATGCAGGGCTCTGCGTGAATGCTGGGAGCTGTGCACGGCAGTCCTTGCTCCTGCAGGTCTGGGATGGGAGGGATTTCTTTTTTCCCCCCCTTTTTTTTTCCTTTTTTCCCTTTTTTTTTTTTTTTTATGTTTTTCCTTTAGGCCTAATACATCATCAGGCAAAATAGGCCACTGGCTTTTAGACAGGCGAAAGTTTGAAAACAATCTTGTAAAAGTAAAGAGAACAGCTTATAGAGGAAGTTGTTGATAGGTCTGTGTTAGGAGTTACTTTGGACTTGAATAAATATAGTAGCACCTTCATATATCAGATACCATCTTAGTCCTTCAGTCCTAACTTCCTTAGTGTGAACTCTTCTGTATTTGACAAATTAAGTGTAACTTGTTTCACAGAACTGAAGCCCATAGCTATAGAAATATTTTAATGCCTGTAAAGAAAAAAGTCTGCTGATCATAGAAACTAGATGTTAGACTGTTATGAGATTTCTAAGCTTATACACTTGGCTTTATAAAATAAAGTGCACAAGATAGTATAGTATCAAATAGTAGAATATATCAGTTTTATACCATCACTTTTCCTAGAGGAAAAAAAACCTCTATAGCCTGAGGAAGAAACACATACTTCAAATGTGTTTGTATCATGGCTCAGTAGTCAGTATGGTCTGTCCTGGGTTCGGCAGTAGCAGTCATTTTTCTCCTTCTTGGTAGCCGGTGTGGAGCTGTGTTGTTTTTTTTT
>JAOEHY010044040.1:0-18747 GCA_025447955.1 Psilopsiagon aurifrons | reverse complement strand
CTGCTTCCTCCCGGCTCCCCCTCCTCCCTGGCAGAGCATGAGGCTCCAAAAGTCCTTGGCCAGACCAAGCATCACTAGGCTATAACTAAAAACATTGGTGTTATCAGCGCTGTTCCCAGGCCGAAAGTCAAAAACACAGTGCTGTGCCAGCTACCGAGAAGGAGAAAAATGACTGCTACTGCTGAACCCATGACATGTCCCTTTTTATCTCTCCTTATTCATCCCCATGCTCTGGAATGATTTCAACCCAAATTTGTTATCAGTTGCAGATTGAACAGGTTTTCTCCCCATATCCAGTATCTGCATTGCCTGCTACTCTAGTTTCAGGTACTGAAGATCTTTCTAAACCCCTTTCACATGTGAGATTCATTTTCCAAACTCCTCTACCTCCTTCCCCTGCCTTCCTAGCATGTGGTTTCTAATGGCAATTTATATGTGTTCCTTCTCCAGCTCTGCCTGATGAAACAAGTCATCTGTACAGCATAACTGATGCCCAATGTGCAGTCTTGCCTTTCTATGTCCTTTGACAGTTCTGGTCTATCATAATCCAGATCTTTGTTGTATACGGTTTAGATGACCTATTTCTTTAGACGACCCATGACCTTTAGATGACTATCTCTTGTCTTCATTCTTGTAGATTCTTTTTGAATCTGCTTGAGTTAATGGATAGAATTTTATTTTATTTTTTTTTTCATGCCCGTACTTCCTTTTCTAGATGTGTTTTATCTTCATTTCAGATAAAAATCACAGTAAGACTTCATGTTCCAGATTGTGTCCTCTCTTACATTGGTTAAAAATGCTTTCTTGAAGTTTTTCTTAGTTACACCCTTTGTTCACTGACATTTTAATGCAGCTTTTGCCTGTGTATGCTGTATGTAAGTAATTCACTCCAGAAACTTTGGTCTGAGTTGTTTACATGCTAACTAGATAACTAAATGTATGACTTGGTTCTTCAGAGGTACTGGGCATGCACAGGTGCTTTGTAAGTAAATAAATAAATAAAACCACCTTGATGAGAGCTCTACAGTGTTTAAAACATCTGATAATTGGGTTAATATTGCTGAAGATGTGTAGGATTAAAAGAGCTAAACAAAATCTTGGGATAAAGATGCCATGTTCAAATTCTTCATGCTTCAAGATAAAAAAGATGGAAATTTTTGCTTCAGCTCTATTGTGAACAATTACTGTGACAGAAAAAAATAAGGATTTGTATTTCTGACAATATACATTGCCTTCTGATCTTCCCCATAGAAATATTGCTATCAATTTCGAAGATTCAAAAAAGTTAGTCTGATTCTACATTTTTGAATAAGCACATTGGGCTGCTGTTCTCCTTCACTGCACCAGGACATGTCATGTGTTTTTTGGAGAGGATGATGAGGAATGGTAACTGGCTGAAGCTGAGAAATTTACTGTTTTACTTAATTTCTACAGATTAGAAGCTGCCAAAGATGACTATCGAATACGCTGTGAAGAACTAGAAAAAGAAATTGCTGAATTAAGGCAACAAACAGAAGAGCTTACTACATTGGCAGAGGAGGCTCAGTCTTTGAAGGATGAGATAGATGTACTAAGGTAAGCTCTGTTCCATTAGACTTTTTTTTTTTTAACGAACTTTTAATCTATGTAAATCCTGTGTGCTTAGTCTTCATTAGTTCTTGTTTAAATAATTTTAATATTAAATATAAACATTTTCTCAATGCCAAAGTTATTTTGGATCCTCTAGTTAATTACATAGAGCACTACACAATTCCACTGAAGTAAATTAGTTATTATCTACCTAATCAATAAATTGCTAATAAATTAGCAGTCCTACATCATGTTATTGTCGCGAGAAGTCACTCACTGGTCTTCTGAGTGTTTTCTGCTCACCTTCATCATGACTTGGGCATCTGCTCTCGCCCTTTCTTTTCCTGGGTTTGCATTGTTTGGACGTTGGGTGGCGCTTTTGGTTCGTCGTGTAGTGCTAGTGTGAGCAGTATCTGTTAAAGCTCTTTGCCATTTGAGTTTAGCGCCCAAAGTTGTCATGATTTGATGATGATAGGAGTTCATAGGATGTAGTGGGCCCTTAACTGTGGAACTGTGGAACATAATTTTTAAGTAGTGGCATCATGCTGCCATCGGTTATTCAGAACAATTATCCATTACCCACCTTTATCACTCTTTTTCTGGCAAGTCTAGCAAGGCATATTTTAATATTGCCTTATCTAATTCACCAGCAGCTTTCTACCAAAGCTATCTGTGAGTGATAGTATCTAAAAGTATCCTCATCAATAGCTCTTCGAGTTGACAAGTATCTATGGGAGCAGAGCAGGCAATTTAAAAGTGTAAACATTAGTAACAGGAGGATATGGTTGCTTTTGTCTTCTTGCTGTGATGTCTCAAGATGTGTTCTGCATTAAGGCAAAGTATGAGGAAGCTTCAGGACATTTAATTTCATGAGTTTTCAGAGTACAAATTTGATAAAAGTCTGTCTCTGCAGGCATTCTTCTGATAAAGTAGCCAAGTTAGAAAGCCAGGTGGAGTCATACAAAAAGAAACTGGAAGACCTGGGTGATCTGCGACGGCAAGTGAAACTCTTAGAAGAGAAGAATACAATGTACATGCAAAATACCGTGAGCCTGGAAGAAGAACTAAGGAAGGCCAATGCAGCGCGTAGTCAGCTGGAAACATACAAAAGACAGGTGAGAACAGACATTGTCAATGCAACAGTTCTCTGTATTGTTCAGTACTTCCCCTTCATAACGTGGCTAATACCTGAAAGTAAGAAAGAAATTATGAACAGTCTTTGTGTTTAGAAGACTTCATTTTTTTGTAGGTATTACCTTTGTCCTGCTTTCCTGCAATTACTGTCATTATTTCAGGTTTATATTAGTTTGCCAATAAGTGGTATTTCTTACTTCTAAAAATTTAATGGATGTGTTGCTCAAATTAGTCCCAATTTGTATCCAGTAGTGAAGCTTGAATTAGAGCCGCCTCTTTCAGAAAATATGTCCAAATTTGCTTACAAACTTCCAGCAATGAGAAACCCACCACAGATGAGGTAAGTTATTCTTGTGGCTAAGTAATCCCTTTTTGAGGTCCTAGTTTGTCTGAATTTGTCCAGTAAAGAAGAGGAAAGGATGCATATCATCCCTGTTGTTTATACGCACCCGTTAGAGTACAACATGCCTCCAGCATGCTCTCTGAATAGCATCTGTTTATTCTCTTGCTTATCAAAGTACCATGTGATCCTGTTTCTGTAAAGGTGAAAGGTGTGCTTCGTCTACTCTCTGCTTCTCTGCTACATTGACATGGCATCATTCTGGGATTCTTATTACAGGGCCAGGCAGAGCGTGGTGCATGAATGGTCGTGCTACAGGGGTCCCTAGATGTCAGCTTACAGCAAAAGAAGAATACAGAAATAACCACTAATAAGAGTGCAAGCCCAGGAGCAATAGCAATATGTGTCCCTAAGACTCAATAACTTTTTTTCCTTCATCTGGGCATTTTGATTAAGAAAATTAGGTTTGGCACCTACAGACTACTTGTAACGGTTGAAATGATTCCACCAGAAAATAAAAGAACTTGGTCAAGAAAAATGATGAAGTAATGGACAACAAAAGGGAAAAGTAAATGTAGAAGGCCATTGCCTTTCACATATGACTAGTATCATGTTTGCTGGCAGCATTTCCCTCCATAGAACAGCTAAGCATGTGAAACAGTCATGTAACCTTGACATCTGCATCTGGTCACCCATATTTCACCAATAATAAGGATTTTGGAAGGGAAAGTCCCATCATTTGCGCTGCAAAAATATTCCTCCTTTTCTTGATCATTCTCCGTTTATTAGGTAGGATTTTATGTCTGAGGAGCTGTTGATTTACATGAAACTCTTCTGCTGGCTGAGACTGCAGTAAACCCTGAGGTGTCTTGTGGCAGATGTGAGTTTTCTTTACCTAACCACAGTGCCTCAAAATAAACACAGTGTCTTTGCCTTCAGTGTCTCTCATGCTGGGCGTCTCATCCTTGAGACTGCCTGTGAATCATAAAATTAATTTCTGGGAATCCTAAACTGTGCTGTAAGAATTAAGCCAGATGTAAAGATTCTGGTGTTAAGTCACTGCTGGGCACTAGTGTGCCCTTGTTGTGGCATGTATCTTCTCTGGTGTGTGAAGGATCCTACCCTACTCATGATGATGCCATCAGAGGAGTGATTTCATTGGCTTAAAAGCTCAGTGCTGTGCAAAGGAAAGTGCTTGTTTCAAACTCTTGGAGCAGTCTTCAAGGGAATCACATCTTCACCCTATCAGCAGTTTCTGTGTTGGTGTTGGGAGATGTAGTAGCCATTTATTTAATTTGAGAGGATTTTTTCACTGTTCTAAAAGCAAGTACAAGTATTTTCTAAGAAACTTTTTATTGCAGGTTGGAGAATTGAAATATGAAGATTCCAGGATCTTTTTTTTGTAATATTAATTCAGCCCCTTTGTGCATGTGCATTCTGATAAATTTTTAACAGTATATCTTGCTTTTTTTTTGCTG
Source organism: Psilopsiagon aurifrons (assembly GCA_025447955.1). NCBI lineage: Eukaryota > Metazoa > Chordata > Aves > Psittaciformes > Psittacidae > Psilopsiagon > Psilopsiagon aurifrons. Next base: position 14,226 of record JAOEHY010044040.1, on the reverse strand, counting down.
CAGGTTTCCTGCTTTATTCATTCCACATGTCAGATAATGCTCAGTAAATGTGATGGCAGTTCATTTTTGTTTTTTTTTTTTTTTTAGTCTTCTGCATTATCATGTAGCTGTATAACTCTATACACTCACAAGTCCTGATTCCAGACAATGTATTTCCTGCTCTGTTTTTCTACATACCATTACCATAGCATGAGTGATTGCAAACATTAATGAGTGTGTAGTTATTGATAGCCCCGGTGATGAATATCACATCTGAGAAACAAAATATTTGCATATCTAATACTTTGATATGTATATATATTTTTTTTTAATCTGACAATCTCAGAAATGGCTGGTCTGTGATTTTTTTGCAGCCTTTAAGAACAATAGCAGTCCTTCTCTAAGGCCTAAGATTGTGCAGATTTTTAGAGCTAGTAGTTATTTTGCAATAGCTATACACATTGAAAATAAAAGGTAATGAGAACTACTAGGCAGTTTTAATGCAGGTATAGCTACTGCTTTGCTTCACAATTTAAGATAATTACTTTCTCTGTAATTTAAAAGCCATGAAGAAGCCTTCTTATGATTTGCTTCAGAAGCAGCTGTACTTCTTTAGCTGAGTCTTCATTCAGATTTTGTGTTTGCAGGTCAGTCTTTATTCAGCTTACTTGCTTCCATGCTCTCTGCATTATGAGCTTTACTCATGTGCTAGGAATGAGGCTTTGATAGTAGAAGCTGAGAGTTTCAGAAAGGCAAGACTTCACTGACATGCCTCTTATTCATTGATCGTTTCAGTTCAGTTTTCAGATTTCTGCTCATTTAATTTTAAAAGCTCTTTACAGGTCTTTGGTGAAAAGAATAAATGTGATATTGTTAGCAATGTTTCCTTCTGAAGTAAAGAAAACTGTTTATAAGCCTATGGCTGAATCTTTGTGCTAGTGTATTAAAAATTATTGAACACATCCCAGGTTAAGAAACCATACCTGACTATGCAAACTGGTGGCTGAATTCTGAGTGAGGTGTGTGAAACAGAGTTAACAAAAGGTGTAGATAATTTGCTTTCTTCATAATGGTTTTCTTTCTCCTGGCTTCTCAGAATGCAGGAGAAGCATTCTGACCTTTCCTAAGCTCTACTGACAGACTTTTCCTAAGCTCTTTGATCCATAGAACTATATAGTTTTTTTTCAGTAAAACATGCTTGGACTTGAATTCTTGGATTTAGATGTACTGAAAACAGTTCACAGCTTTTGCTTCTTTTGCTTGTGCTAAGACCTGATATTTGAATGCTGTTGGTTTTGCTGATCACAGAAACACATGATGGAATGAGTTTTTAGTATGTCCTATAGGTTAACTATTTCAGTTGTATACAACGTGACTTGTGGTGCATGGTAATTGGCTACTTTGTCTTCTGTATTTTGTTCTGATATTAATATTTGCAGACAAATTATTGATTCTTGTTCTCACAGGCAGTTGAACTACAAAACAGGTTATCTGAAGAATCCAAGAAAGCTGATAAATTAGATTATGAATGCAAACGACTGAAAGAAAAAGTAGACAGCCTCCAAAAAGAAAAAGATGTAAGTGCCAAGGTGTTATTTTTTTGGTAGTAGCGATAGCAACTTTCTGTCCTTTATAAAACAGATATGTAAGTATGCTTAGCTATTTACAGCTAGCTTTCTAAATTAGGAAGTCTTAAGTTAAAATTTTCTAATGCTTGTGTACAAGATCCTTTTAAAACCTAAGAACTGTACAGCATGGAAGAACATGACTGTACAAAAACTTATGCACAGATTTTTAAGAGGAACAGCCTTCTTATTTGGGGTCTGGAGTTGTTTCTTGAGCATTACCATGAGAAAGTTAATAAACACCAAGGGTAATTGTAATGCATTCTGAAAAACTAAAGTAGGGTTTCTGCAGAATCATGGTAGAACTGAACTCCTGTTGCATATTTCTAAAGCATTCTTCGAAAGGTACCATCGGCATGCTTCTCCTTGTGGAGTCATGTCTATTGCAGCAAGAGGCTTAGGAATCAAGTAGAGGGACATGTCATCTGTGGCAGTCTCGCCTTTGTGACAGCTGCTAGCTGATCTATCTTGTACTACCAACCTGGAACGCACAGGGTGGATACCAGTCTGTTCCTTCCTCTCTGTCATTTGCTGCTAAAAGTTCTGCAGATAATTGCTGTGTCCTCTCTTGCCAAGACTGATCCTTCAGACTTCTCTCGCACGCTATTGTTTCTCACCAGTTTATTTCAACTTCTTTCTTAAGAATGTATATGCAAGTGCCTCAGACTGCCTCAAACCAAGGCCTGCGCTTTGAGTTAGCAGTTGAGTTACATTGTTTTAGATACAAATCCATCTGTCCATCAGACAGAATCTCTGTAGGCTTTTCCCTCAGTGATCATATTTCCTGTCCAGTTCTTTCAAAAATTTCCAGCCCCTGCACTTGAATAGCAATTGAACTGAAAGTTTTCAGTTATTTTCTGTTCTTAGTACTTTGATTTCCATATTCTTATTAAATTCTCAAGCTGTTGTGGACACCTGTCCTTGGTATCACCTCCATCTGTCCTTCAGTTCAGACTGGAATGCCCATAGTAACTGTATTTGTACTGTGTTTTGGCTTTCTTTCCTGCTCTTTATTTAAATTGTTTTTCCAGTTTTGTTAAGTTTGACAATGGTAAGGTTTTTTCTGTGGCTTATCCATTGCTTGGTGGACCATTTCATCTTGCACAAAGGATCTGAATTGCAGGCCATTGTCATACGGTTTTCCATTTTACTCCTGATGAATAGCATTTTCAGGGGTGGATGTTGGGTTTTAATACATTGATTTGAATGGATAGGCACCTGTGAGATGTAGATTATAGCTGAATTCTCTCTATTTGAATTAGTGATTCACTACCTATGTTCACTACTCTCTATTCTCTGTTGTCACATAGGTATCAGTAAGGTTGTCCACTGTAGTTCACAAGCTATGTAGTGGTATCTTCTCAGTTACATTTTGCCAGCAGTTGCTGAAATTTATTTTTTCCCCTCTATGTTGTGGCAAAGTTCACTATTTTCAGCTGTGTGGCTTGGATTTTTATCGCTGTGGTGTGTTGTATGAGAAGTACTGAGAGTATTTGATGAGTTGATTTTGTCTGCAGTGTACAAAAAAAGCCTAGAGCTTTTTCTATTTATTGAAATTCTCTGGCATTTTATTGGTGTTCTCTGACTGTTGCAGACTGTGGAATTCTTGCTATCAGCGGCTGATTTAGGGCTCTTGTCTATGTGGCTTTTCTTCTGTAGTATTTATGGAAAAAAATTCAGCTGTGGGGTTTGTGAAATGACTCTTAGTGCTAACAGAATGTGCACTTTATTCAGATTGTTCTGATAGTTGCACCACAGTTTACCTTGCAGGATTCAGAAATACAGCATGAGTCTGTCTCACACTTCACCAAAGTGTCCTTTGGCTGTGATTCCAAGTTGTAGATCCATTTGGGCTGAAGTGTAAAATACATACAAATCAAACTGTTAATAGGATGCAATGCAAGAAGCTGTCAGCTGACACAACTCCATATCTACACAGACCTGAGGGTCTGCCCTGGACCTTTTAGTAGTACTGGGCATGTCTGGTTTTGGAGCAGAAATTCTGAGCAAAATTTTTTGGAGCAACTTCAATGCCTCCATAGTTGACATTTTCTCCTATAATTTTTGAGTTTTGGCAAAAACTTGGTGCTACCTGTAGATTCTCAACTTTCTTTGCTAAAAGGAAGCTCGTGACAAATTGATGGAGTATTTACCTGATGCTACTGAAGAGACCATCTCTTTAGACCACAAGGTGGTCAAGCTCTGTTCTCAAGTTCTCTTTTGATGGAGCTTTAAGCAACTAGTCTTCTTCCATAGCCAAGATGGCTGGTGAATTGCAAGGCCAGTTGATGCACAGGGGGAAGGGGATAGGGAATTGCTGCTTACACTTCCTCTGTAGAAAGACAAACGAAGTTAATGCAGTTTGTTTGTTATGTTGACTGTGTACTCACCTGCTTTTTATTTCAGTCCTGGCTAAACCTTTGTTTCTTGGTCAGGGAAAATCTGATGAAGGGAAAAGGACAATGGCCCCCATAGATGTTATTTACAACCTGGTACCAGAACTTTGTGTCACTCATATCGTGATTTTGTAAGCTAATACTCTGATATTCTTACCTCCATAAGCTTAATACAGGGCAGCAATCTTTCTCAAAAAAACCCAAAACCAAACAGGATTCTTGTGTATAATGTTTATGTTTTTTTCTGTTATGAAATACAGAGATGCCTTATTTGAAAATCGTCTCTACAGTTGCAATAGATTTGTTTTAAAGTGTTAAAGGCTATGCCTTTTGGTAACTTATGTACTGTTAAAGATGGATTTATAGTGCCAAGATTGATACTCATTCTCTTTCCAATTATTCAGAGATTAAGAACAGAAAGGGATTCTTTGAAAGAAACTATTGAAGAGCTTAGATGTGTCCAAGCTCAGGAAGGTCAACTCACCACTACAGGTAAATGACAAATAAGGAGATTAAGTGCATCTTTTCTGAAGTATGCTGGAGAGGACTGAATGTGCTTTTGTTGAGCAGTGAAAAGCTGCTTGAGTTGTTAATAACTTCATAAGCATTTGAAAAGTTTAAATGTTATTTCTGTCAGTGAGAAATTTTGGTCTCCTCCCCAGTGGAGAAACACATTTTGAAATGTATTTCTGGTTTCTGTGCAGTTACATAATTTTCTTTAAGCACATAATAAGTTCTCTCTCATGTGTATGAAGTTTCATGTATTGCAGTTTATTGCTATGTGTAATTTTGCATTGCTTTGTAGCTCTTAGATAAGCTAATAGGCAGAAAATCCACAAAATTATCAGGATGAAAGAAGACAGTAATGATTATTCTTCTAATGAGATAGTGATTGTCTGTCTTGCTGTAGCCTGACTTTGTGTTGTTTTCCACTGTCTAGCATTACTCTAAAACTGTAAACTTGTAGAACAGTGTCTACTCCTGATCTGTTAAAAGAAGTTAATGGTCTTCTTGCTAAATTTTTTACTTTCCTAACCAGGACTGATGCCTCTGGAAAGACAAGAGCCTTCAGACAGTTTGGCAGCAGAAATCATTACTCCTGAAATAAAGTAAGCTATTGTGTACTTTGTTTGACTAAATTCTACAATGTACATCCATAGATGATTGGTTAGTTTTTATGCTAGAAAGTTTCTATGATTCATGTTTTGGGGTTTTTTCTCCTTTTTGATTCTGCACAACAGGAGCTGCTATGCTTAAGACAAAATTCCATTGACTTTTCTTTGGGTTTTACTGTCCTCAAAAAAAAAGGGGGGGAGAAACTAAAAAAATCCCTTTGTCCTCAAACTGTGTCTCTTCTTGTTCTGCAGAGAGCTCATACAGTAGCAGTTTATATGTGCATTAATAGGCAGACGAGTTTGTAACAAGAACATGGTGTTGTACAAGGAAAAAAATTACTAAAATTATGGAAGGAAGAGTAGATTATAAATCCCATTTTGTATCATGGCAAATGTTTGCTATCTATTAAAGGGAAGAATAGCAGTGGCAGAGCTGAAAATCATTGTTTTGTAAGATGTTGCGTACTGTGTTTAGCCTTGCCAGAATGCTGAAAGATTTTTAAGATAGCCACATCCCAGAAATCTGTTATCTCTTCAGGAAGTGTTTCTTTTACCTCTAGCAATACTGATTCTAACACTTCAAGAGCTCAATATGGGTCAAAGCTTATATTCAGTAGTAAAATAATATCTTTCTAGAAAGGTGTTGATAGAGGAGATTTGCTTTTCTTTTGGGCGCTCAACCCCAGTGGGCTGAAAGACAGCAAGGGGGAGCAGAACGAAGCCCCCATAGTCCAAGGGGAAATGATGAGCAACATGCTTACCATTTAGACACGTACGCTTCTATGAGACTGGATGGGATCCAGGTGGGTACTGAGGGAGCTGGTGGAATTGCTCACCCAGCCACCTTCAATCATTTATCAGCAGTCCTGGCTAACCAGGAAAGTATCCGTGACTGGAGGTTAGCAAATAGGATGCCCATCTACAAGAAGGGCCAGAAAGAGAATCCAGGGAACTGCAGGCCTGTCAGTCTGACTTCAGTGCTGGGGAAGATCATGGAGCAGATCACCCTGAGTGCCATCACGTGGGGCATTCAGAACAGGCAGGTGATCAGGCCCAGTCAGCATGGGTTCGTGAAAAGCGGGTCCTGCTTGGCTAACTTTATCTCCTAGGACAACATGACCTGTTTAGTGGATGAGGGAAAGGCTGTGGGTAGTTTTTACCTGGACTTTAGTAAAGCCTTTGATGCCATTTCCTGCAGCATCTCCTGGGGAAACTGGTTGCTCATGGCTTGGATGGGATGCTTCACTGCATAAAAAACTGGATGGCAAGCCCAAAAAGTGGTGGTGAATGGAGTTAAATACAGGTGGTGGTTGATCACAAGTTGTGTTCCCCAGGGTTCAGTACTGAGGCCAGTTCTGTTTGATATCTTTATCAATTAGAGTTGATCTGCTGGAGGATAGGAGGGCTCTGCAGGGGATCTGAACAGGCTGGATCTATGGGCTGAGGCCAATTGTATGAGGTTCAACAAGGCAAAGTGCCAGGTCCTGTACTTGTGCTACAACAGCCCCGTGCAACAGTCCAGGCTTAGGAAAGAGTGTCTGGAAAGCTGCTTGGCAGAAAAGAACTATGGGGTGCTGATTGCTGGCTGAACATGAGCAGTGTGTGCCCAGGCAGCCCAGAAGGCCAGCGGCATCCTGGCCTGTATCAGCAATAGTGTGACAGCAGGGCCAGGGCAGTGATCATTGCCCTGCACTCAGGACTGGTGAGGCTGCACCTCAAATCCTGTGTTCAGTGCTGGGCTCCTCACTGCAAGAGAGACATTGAGGGGCTGGAGCAGGTCCAGAGAAGGGCAACAAAGCTGGTGAATGGTCTAGAGAACAGGTGTGATGAGGAATGGCTGAGAAAACTGGGGCTGTTGAATCTGGGGAAATGGAGGCTGAAGGGCAGCCCTTACCACTCTCTGCAATGATATGACAAGAGGTTGTAGTGAGGTGGGGGTCAGTCTCTTCTCCAAGTAACATGTGACAGGACAAGAGGAAACAGCCTCAGGTTGCACCAGGGAAGCTTTCGGTTGTGTGTTCCAAACATTTCTGGCCCAAAATAGTTGTCAAGCATTGGAACAGGCTGCCCAGTTAAGTGATCAAAGTCACCATCCCTGGAGATGTTCAAAAGACGTATAGACATGACACTTAAGGGCATGGTTTAGTGGTGAAGTTGATATTGTTAGGTAAAAATTTGGACTCAGTAATCTTAGGGGTCTTTTCAAAACTAGATGATTCTGTGATTCTATGAAAACAGACCAACAGAGCAGAATTGACTGACCCAGGTTCATGCAGTAGGTTAGTGACAGTTGAGATTATAACTTTCTTTAACACTTGGAAGTAAGCTTTGTGTTCTTCATATTTTACCTGTAAATCTGCCCAGCGTGTACTGTGAAATCTAATAGGGGCAGCATCCTTGTGTTGTGCTTTCTACAGTTACAACTCATTTAATTAAGTTTGTAGTTAAGGAGTTAAAGAGAAGATTATCGTTGCCGTTGTCTCCCTTAAGTAGGTAAAGATAATCTGTATATTATATTTACAACTTCTGTGGTAAACTGTTTTATTCTTTATAGAGATTGATGTACCGTTTTCTACAAAATCGTATTTTATGTGTTTAGGGAGAAACTCATTCGCCTTCAGCATGAGAACAAGATGTTAAAGTTGAACCAAGAAGGTTCTGACAATGAAAAGATAGCCTTGTTGCAGAGCCTTCTTGATGATGCAAACTTGCGGAAGAATGAATTGGAGACAGAAAACAGGTAGGAACTTTTCTCTTTGTTTCTTGGGTTTTTTAACAGTTGTCAGTTCTAACAACATATTTGTGATGATACTGTGTCCAGTACTGGCCTCCCCAGTACAAGAAAGACTTACTGGAGTCAGTCTAGTGAAATACAACAATAATGTAATTACAGGACTAAAGCATCTTTCATATAAGGAGAGTCTGAGAGATAGAGACTACGTAGTCTGGAAGACAGAAGGCTCAGAGTGGACATTATCAGTGTTTATAAATACCTGATGGGAAGGTCTAAAGGAGATTGAGCTAGACTCTACGCAGTGATGCTCGGTAACTAGGCAAAAGGCAGTGGGCAGAAATTAGAATGTTAAATTTCATCTAAATGTAAGAACACTGTTACAGTAAGGGTTGCTGTAAGCTGGAATAGGTCGGCCAGAGAGGTTGTCTTCATCTTTGAAGATATTTAAAACACAAAAGGACATATTCCTGGGCAAGCAGCTGTAGCTGACCTAGCTAGATTAATCCATTAAGTACACAGACATCTGTGGGATCAGACATCCTGCATCTGAGCATGCAAATTTAGCTGGCTGACACTGTTGTGAGGCTGCTGTCAACCTAAGCTTTGAATTTGCTTTCTATCTAATCTTCACCAATCTTCCCCTTTGACTGGGGGAGGTTCCTGAGGCCTGGGACAGTAAATATTATACTTAGCTTCAGGAATGGCAAGAAAGAGAGTCCAGAGAGCTACAGAGTTTTGTTAGCCAAAGCTCGTTTTCTGGGAATTTCACAAAGCAGGTCCATCTGGAATCTGTTTCCAGCTACATTAGAGACAAGAAAGTAGTTGGGGAAGACAAACATGAATTTGTTCAAAGCAAATCATGCTTAACTAATCCAGCTATCTTGACAGTGAGATGACTGCCTGTAAGAAGAATGGTAAACAGTGGACAGTACCTTAGTTTTAGCAATGGTAGCTTTAGTCTCCCATAGCATCCTTATGTTCAGAATGGTTAGATAGAAACTGGATAAGTAGACAGTAAAGTGAGTGGAAAATTGGCTGGATGGCTGGCCCTAAAATGTTATCATCAGTGATAGGAAATCCAACTGGCGACCAGTTCCTCAGGCATGAATACAAGGACCAGTGGTGTTCATAACCTTTATTAACAACTTGCCTGATGGGAGGGACTGTACCCGGCAAGTTCAAGGATGGTACCATGTTAGGAGGAGTGACTGATATGCTGACATGGAGAACTCAGAAGCCCAGAGAAATGAGCTGATAGGAGCCCTGTCGCTGATTGGGAATAGTAGGCTGGGGAGCAGTTCTGCTGTAAAGACCTGGTGTTCCAGTGGACAGCAAAGGATTGTGTTTTGTCTGGGGAACTTGCATCTGACTGGCCTGGGCTGTCCTCACCCAGGATTCAGGCAGTCAGACCAGGAAAATAATCTTTCACCTTGTGTCAGTACTTCCAAAATCACATCTGGACATAGCATATAATTTTAGATTCCCCAGTACGAGAAATGTGCCTGAATGCAGTGGAGTGCTTCCAAGGTGAGGAGCACTGGAGTATGAGATATGCAGTATGAAACTGAGAGCTGGGTTTGTTCAGGCCAAATAAAAGGTGTCATGGAGGAGGTAATACTGTGGTCTACATCTGTCTGGTGGAAGGGTGTCAAGAAGACGGAGATGGGCTCTTGTCAGAGTTTGACAGAGGAAGGACAAGAGGCAGCAAACAAATATGGATTATGAGCTTCAGCTCTAAAATAGAGGCCCAAAAAGATTGTCAGGCCTCCATCCATAAGGGTGTCCAAATGTGGACTGGACGTGATTCCCAGCAATCTGCTTCAAGTGCACCTGCTTTAAGTAGGATGTTGGATTTAGACAACCCCTGGAGATCACTTCCAACAAGGTTTATAGGATTCTCTGTGTAAAAGCAGTAAACTAGTAGCTCTCACAGTAAAACTGGTTGTTAGCAATTCTTGTTTCATGAAAGTAGAAATGATTTCTTAATACATGCATTTATGTTGTCTTGGAAGAATATCAGATTGTTCTGAATGACTGCAGGCTATAATCTCCATAAATGCTGTATGCTCTAACTACTGTTGTGAATTTTCTGCATCTCCTGTGCATGACCTGAAAGCACTGGACACTAAAAATCTCAGGCTTTCTCTTGCAGTTCTTTGGGGTTTTTTTCTGAAAAACAAAATACTGTCTCTTTCCTAGGTTGGTAAATCAGAGACTTATAGAAGTGCAGTCCCAGGTAGAAGAACTACAAAAGTCCTTGCAGGATCAAGGTTCAAAAGCTGAAGATGTAAGTAGAAATGTACAGCAAATGTACCTGCAACTGGTTACAGAAACTTTTTTTGAGACTTTCACCTTTTTGTAAAAAATATGTAAAAGAAATATGCAAATGGAGACTTGTGACAGTTTTCCATTTTTATTCGTATGGTCTTATTATGAAATTATGCTTCTTTAAATAAGATTTGATACATAGACATTTGTCTAGAAAAGAAAGCTATCCTATGTAGGTGTCAGATATATTTTGATTGTGTCTGTTCTGATACTAAACTTAGCATTAAAATGGTGTAGACAGTTAATAGATTTTTATTAATAGAGAGTTTTGCAGGGAATTAAGGAAATGTTAATTCTCCATGTCTTAATAAAGTATCTGAAGCTATTTTTGGATTAGTTTTCTTAAAATTTAAGGCCCTTCAGTGGAAGCTCTGTAATAGTGGATGTAAAAGTTTCTTATAATGCAGGGAGCTAGGCAGGCCAAAACTAAAATAAAAGACAAATAATTAGGCCCTCAACTTAAAGCAGCATTTTCTGTTTCTGTGTATGGAGTTGACATTGGTTTTAATGTAAGAATACACATCATGGCAGTTAGTGTGGAAAACAACTTTCAGTCTTCCACTCAAAAATTGTGTTTACCATCTCCTCTATTTAAGAGAAGAAACTCTAGAACTTTCTTGAAAGCAGTGATTTGCTGAACTGTACATGCACAGTGTATGCTTACAATTTCAGTGTATAGTGTAGCTAATTGGCACAAGTTGTAATGTGTTGCTTTCTATTTTTGTGGGGTTTGTTTTTAGCTAATTTATATAAATAAGTCAAAGTTTTTACTAGTTGCTTATTTTCAGAATAAACTGTATAAAAATAAAACATCTAGTCGAGTTCAAATAAGATTATTTTTCTTAAAATAAATTTTAGAATGCATTTTAAAATAGGTCCATCCTGTTGTGTGATTGAGACGTTCTTTGTTGTCTTAGTTATTGGCCAAAACCGGATTTTTCAGGGTGAACAAGCATATGAAAAAAATACTCCCAGATACTGAAAGTTGTAAAGTTTCCCTGTCTAACTGAATTCAGCTTTATTTACTGCAATTTTAATTTTATTCCTTTTTGAGGTTCTCGTTTAGACAGTAATTTAAGACATGTCTGCAGAGCATTTACAGGTTACAGCCTCTGTAGGCATCATCTGAGATGATTCTGTTAACCTCACACTACTACAGTAGAACCTTTCGTGTTTTCCAGGCAGCCTGTGTCAGTTCAGAGCTGGCAAGTTCACAATGCAGTTGTTGCATTCCTGGCTTATGTGTAGGTCTGACAATGTCAGTGGTGGTTTATAGGCATGATCCCATGGCCTCTTTTGATGAGTTCAGTGTGTAGGATTTCATTTGCTGTTAAAGAAATGAGAGTGTAGACTCAGTGAAGCGTTGAGGCTGCAAGAACCTCAGAAGGTGTTGACACTTCATCCAATCTCCTACACAAAGCAGAGGAAACCTCAAAGTTAAACCCAGCTGCTCAAGGAGATGAAATATGTGCTAGGACCACCTGAGTTATTTTTGAGATACCCTTACAGAAAGAGTAATTCTTCAGAAGCATGAGAAAAAGGATGGAGAGACATGGATGCAGTGGATGCATCATTTTCAGCATGTTTCCTCTGTTCTTCCCTACTTCTCTGCAGTTATGTACCAAAGTCTGTATTTTTGTATATTTATACTGTAAATAGGCTCCACCCAGAAAACCTGGTTGTATTCAGTCCAGAAATGTATGATGAGGGCTTGGAGCTTGGGGTTGGGTCTTGTTTTGTTTGGCTTATTTTTTTGTTTGGTTGGTTTTTGTTGTTGTGGTGGTGGTGGTTGTTGGTTGGTTTGGGTTTTTTGGGTTTTTTTAGTTTTGTTTATTTTCTAAGTTGAAGTAGTTATTTAGGCTAGACCAAAAAGTAGTAAAAGCACTATAGTAACCCAGCGAAGTATCATTGCAGTAATGCGTGCTGCTCGCAAGGTTCACATGGGAAAGAAGTTTTGATTTTCTATTGAAGTGAAGATTAATGTTAAAAATGTGTCTGTGCCTAATATGTACATTAGACCTATAATGGGTACTGATGCATCCTGTTAGGATGCATGATTAGTCCATTTTGGTTGTTGCCGTGCTACCCAGAGACAGGCCTCCTTACCCCAGTCTGCCAAACTACAGAATCAACTCGGATGTGCCCATTGTGGTCAGAATAGCTGGTATGATTCACTGTCCTCCAGAATGCAGTGGTTATGTGTAGCCTCAACAGGTACCCAAGGACAGCTTCAACTACATCATTTGCATGCCTTATTATTGCTCTTTTATGTCATCTTTGTTCTCCCTGCCTCTACCCTAATCCCCTCCTGTATAGGCAACCTTCTTTTAGTTACTTCTACTGCACTGGACCTAGCTTTGATAAATCCGTACTGTATCTGATGTTTCTCATACTGTTACACACGCAATCTTGGCCTTACATGCTGTTACTGATCCAGTTACTGAGTCTTCCTGACTCGACTCCTCCTTAAAAAGTCCCCAGAACTGTTACCTGTGAAGTTTAGCCACTTTGCTCATTTGATGAAACGCTAGAACAGGTTGCTCAGAGAAGTGGTAGATCTCTCATCCCTTGAAACATTCAAGGTCAGATTGGACAGGGCTCTGAGCAACCTGATCTAGTTGAAGATGTCCCTGCTCATTGAAGGGGGCTGGACTATATAACCTGAAAGGGTCCCTTCCAACCCAAACTATTCTATGAGTCTATAGTTACTTTTAGCATCTGTGAAATCTGGCCATCCCTCAGTGCTGTTAATAACTTCTGTCATCTTCTCACAGTGTTACCATTCTCATCAGGTGATTTTCTCAAGTCATGTGCCATAGTTTCCCTCACCCTGCTAAATTAGCTTAACCTCAAGCGAGAGCCATCTGTCTGTGACCTTAGCACGCAGAACAAACCTAAACTTATTCCTTAAAAAAGGGATAGACCTGTTCCTTTGGCTTGTTCAAGCATAAAAGAAATTTCCAGCAAAAAGATATTTCTATAGGGTTTTTTTTTATGTTAAAGAAAGATAATAATTAAATATCAGAGAGGATACCTGCTTTTTAAAACCACATCATAGTAAGCATTTTTTTCTGATATTTTGTAAGCAGAACTTGTTAGCAGTGGGAGAAGAAAGCAAAATAGTGTATATTTGCTGATTTTTAAAATTTTGTTATAGAAATGTTCTTGTATTACGAGCAGATAAAATTTTAATGAAGCTAAATGTAAACTCAGCTCAAAATTAGATAAGTCTTGGGATTTTTAATTGGGATTTTTTTTTTTTTTTAAGAAACTGGCCTTCCTGTCAGAGAATATGAGAACAACAATTTTAATAATTTTTTTATTTTATAGTAATTATAGGTGCAGAGAATTTGCATATTTGAAATGGAAGCTGACAAATACTTTAAAAAAAGTAATGTTTGCCCATTTTTAGAGAAATTTATTTGAATTTATCATCAAAAAATTTATTTTGTAGTTACAAGTATATATGGGATCTTTGTGTGGCTAAAATCACACATTTTACCTTTTATTCTTTTTCTTAATCTTGCATCTTGAGTAAATAACTCTGGGTAAACTCAGTTCTGCTTCTTTTAACTGCGTGTTCTGTTTATTGTTGTTAGTTTCTTGCTTGTGAGAACATATGATCTGTCTAGGTGGGAGAGGGGTTACTCCCACAACAATGCTAATACTATGAAAATAATATATAAAAAACCATACCAGAATGGAATCAGCGTTGACAAGTAGTTGAGTCTGTTCCAAAACTAAATGCAGTACCAGGATCGCAGAAGAAAAAGCTGAGTTCAGTTTTTAATGTCTTACCTTGGGAAAATGGGCACTGCTGCCAACTTTTCCCTTGTCCAAACCAACCGATAGTCCCCTAGAATCATAGAATCATGGAATAGTTAGAGTTGGAAAGGACCTCAAGATCATCCAGTTCCAAACCCCCTGCCATTTCATCCCTCAAATATGAGGTGTCCACTCAGCCTTCTCTTTTCCAGGCTGAACAGCCCCAACTTTCTCAGCCTATCTTCATATGGGAGGTGCTCCAGTCCCATGATCATCCTCATGGC
>JAOEHY010044039.1:5063-20783 GCA_025447955.1 Psilopsiagon aurifrons | reverse complement strand
AGATTGGACAATGCTATGCAAAGGCAGATTAACAGTCATGGGGCTGTGTGTGCACTTTTATTTCAGCTAGTATATGAGGGTGCAGGTGAGGATTGTGAGGCTCTGTTAGCCCCCATCAGAGGAAAATTTACAAACATCACCGAGTTGGTTGGGGCATGTCAGGATGTTGGAGCAGAGGCTCGTAGGGCCCGTGTACTGGCTGCTGCATTGGATTTATTCTCAAGCAAATCAAATTGTCAGGTCTTGCTTTGACTGCAGGCAACAGCTCAATCCTTATTTGCCATGAGTGTAAATCCTTGTGGCTTTAAGGTGAATGGGGTACTGTGATCCTTTGAGCTCACAGAAATGGGAAGCACCACTGGAACTGATAACCTGGGGGAGGGGGTATTTTTGTGTCCTCCTACCTACAGGTCTGTGGCGGTTGCCTGCAAAGTTTGTCAAGCCATACCATGAGCTGGACAGACAAGTTGAAGATCTGGATGCCTCAGATGCAGGAGCTGACCTTGAGGACCCCAAGGGCAATGAGACAGAGGAAGAGAAAAAAAGAATGATTTGCAAAACATCACCTGGGAGCAACTGAAAAGTAATGATTTGAATATGTGTATTTGCAACATAGCTATTATTAGAGGCTGTGATTTTGTGTATAAATCACCTATATTTACTAGCCAGTTGCTAATAAGAAACTACACTTCGTATCACATGGATTTGTCACTTGCAAAAGAGATGTTGCAACATGAAAATTTACAGCAGGTGCTAGAAAACACTAAGGTGGAAGCCAGAAAGATTCTAATATGATGGTAGCATTATAAAGCAGGTAATGGAATAACTTAAGTTGGTGGGAGAACCCCACTGGTGGAAAATTTTGTTTGGCTGGTCCCCCACTGCCACCAGCATCTTCAACATGCTGCTGTATCCTGTAGTAGTTTTACTGCTAATGTAAATGTGTGTGTACTTCGCCACAGTAGCAACCTGTTACTGGATAAGGCAGGTGAAACCCTGCACTGACAACAAGGTGTGAGGACTGAAGTTGGCCAAATGCCTCCTACCATAGTCAAGGGCAAGACTGGGTTGGCCTCTGCATTTCTCACCAAGAAGAACCTTTAGCCTCGCTGATGGCTGCAACCCAGCAGGCATTGAGTGATGGGGATGCATCCATGCCAGACCTTAATGTGAGGGATGGCCTACTCTGTTATAAAAGGGCCATCCAGGAGGGAAGGGCAGGCCAAGCAGCCTGTGAGATGACCTAGTCAAAATCTCCTGCTCAAGCAGGGTCAGGTTTCATCAGCCTCACGGTAAAAAAAAAAACAAAAACCAAACCCAAAACTAACACAATAAAAGTTAAATCTTAATCATTTGTGGCATGATATAATGTTTTTTCTGGTGTTGCAAACAGTCCATGATGGACTACAAAGAATGGAAGAAAAAATTAAGCATCAAGTAGAAACAAGGATATACTTCAAGAAACTTTAAATAAGAATGAAAAACCTCAGTTGCAAAAGAATTTGCAATAGGACAAAAAAGGGGGGATTGAAGAATGGGGTTGATTGAAGAATAGGTTGATTGAAGAATGGGGTTGTAAATAAGTAACTTCAAGAACATTAGGCTTTGTTAGCAACTACAGAGATAAGGAAATGGCTAAGATAAGCACTGTGCAAGAACTGGCCAGAACTGGCCTGATGGCTACTGACATGACAAAGATCCTAAAACAAAGTGATGAAGAGGAAAATGATGAAGAAATAACCACCAGGGGTCCCAAAGCCCACCACTACATTTTAGTGGGCATGCAGGAGGAATTCTAGAAGTATGATGCAATATATAAGTAACTCAATGACTGTGTATGTAATCTAATGAATATGTATATTTAAGGACAATATAATCACAGCCTGGTTGATGCTGGGATGAGACACACTGGGAGGAGCTATCCCCGTGTCTCCTGCTGCCACAATAAAGAATACCTGCTTGTCAACTAAACTCTGTTGGCGAGTTCCTGGAGATATCTCCGAACTAGCAGGGGCAAGCCCCTTCTCCAACCCAGAAATATCAGAGGAAGTCCTGTGCCAGAAGGAACGGTATGACAAGAAGTCTGATATATGACAAGAAGTCTGATGTATGACAGAAATATGATGACATATGTTCTTCAGACCTAAAGGATTTAGGGTTTTTCTTGCTTTTTCAGTTTTATTCTAACAACAAGTACTGAAATCCACCTAACATATCAGTGCAAACAGAAAAAAACCCCAAAATTCCTATATAAGCATAAATCTTAGAACCTTAGAAACTTAACTTAAAACAAAACATAACAAAATAACAGAAAAATTACAGCTATGCTATTCTTGTGACCTCCTGGCTCTTGAAGCAGCTGCCCACAGTCCAAAAAGGTGAGGCATGCAGAGCCAGACATAGCCCAGGGCTCCCAGCCTCACCCCACCCAGGCAATACACACTCCTCTGTTATTTGCTCTTGCAAAGCAAAGGTTTGCTTGCTGGTTGCTGGTGAAAAGCATGCTACCTGTGTGGAGCTGAGTTAATGATAAGTTTTCCCATCTTAATCACTAAACTACTCCAAAACCCAAACAGTATTTCATCATGACTGGAAAAAGATTTCTTTGTCATTTTCTCAGCAAACCATAAGGACTGGGAATATATTTCCATATAAAATATGTAATTTGACCTAAAACTAGTTGTTTCACTTAATTTGAAAATTACTAAAGCTTTTAAGCAGCTTTGACTAGATTTTCATGATATTCAAAATGAACACTTTAAAACTGGAAAACATTTATTTAGAAGCTCTCCACAAAGTAAACAGCAAATACATATTTTAAGTGCCCAATTATGCATTTTATGCTCATAATTAAACATGGAAAAATTCCCTGCACATCTAATAAGAAGAGGTACTCAAACACTTCATGGCGTATGTCTTTTCTTTGTTACTAGACAAAGATAGGCTGAGAAAGTTGGGGCTGTTCAGCCTGGAGAAGAGAAGGCTCCATGGAGACCTCATAGCAGCCTTCCAGTAGCTGAAGGGGGTCTTATAGGGATGCTGGGGAGGAACTGTACTAACAGGACAAGGGGTAACAAGTTCAAACTTAAATAGGAGAAGTTTAGATTGGATACAAGGAAGAAGTTCCTTAGTGTAAGGGTGGTGAGGCACTGGAATGGGTTTCCCAGGGAAGTTGTGAATGCTCCATCCCTAGGGGTGCTCCAGGCCAGGCTGGACAGAGCCTTGGTTGGCATGGTTTAGTGTGAGGTGTCCCTGCTCATGGCAGGGGGGTCGGAACTAGATGATCTTAAGGTCCTTTCCAACATTAACTATTCTATGATCCAATGATTTCCCATGCAGGGAAGTCAAAGTGGGTGTGCTGAACTGGGTGGGGTATGCACACCCCAAGAGATGGTACCATTAATAAAATAAGAAATAATTTTTAAAGTAGTGCTTATTTCAGCATTATTTAATCCCTTTTCAATTTCTTTTTTTCCATATAGTTTATAATACTCATAACACATTAGCAGAGCAGTATCAATAAATAAATATAAATTTATTGAGGGTGTGTAGTCAAAGTTTTTTTAATTAATAGGGGAATGCAATCAAAAGAGTTTGGAGACCACTGATCTAAATGTGCAATTAAGTCAATACATCTGATCTCATAACAATTGCCTTCAGCATTACACAGCTCTTCCAGAATATAACAAATGAGTTAAGACCTGGTCACCAAACATGAAAATGGAAGAACTACTAGCTGTTTGGTGAGTGTGCATGTGTGTATATATATATATGCATACACACAGAGCAGAATAATTCCGTCACACAGGGATGACTTATCTACATGAGGGATCACACATGTCCTAGAACTAGACCTATAGAAAACATCCTTTACAAAATGAAGGAAATTGAGAACTTTCTTTCATTACAGGCATTTTTTGCTGAGCAACTACCTGATGCGCTTTATTTGACTTCTCTAAATATCAGGAATGGTAACTTTTTTCTTCTCCACTAGGTACCTTAATAAATTGCTCCAAGATTTACTGAAGCTCTGAACTGAAAGAGTGGCTAAAGAGTTAACACTTACAGCATCTGTACCACAGAGTACAAATGTAAATCTGCTGATGACTGCCTTGCTCTATAACTTTCATATCTGTATTCCATTTTTAGTCAGCTTTTTATGAAGACAAAATAAATTTCATCATTTAAAGTAAATTTGATTAAGATCTACGATTCTGACTTTCTATTAATACAATAACTTTTCATATTCTTTGGCTCCATAATCATTCGTTCAGTAAGCTTGGAAGGTCAGTAGTGAGAACACAGGCATTTCTTCCTAGGAACAGCAGTATGGCCAGCAAGGAACAAAGGACAGACAGAATTTTAGCATTTCTAATGGGGGTAATATAATTTCAGTTTCTTCTCAAGAACATGGGTCAAGTACAGCTGCTTTCAGCTACACTGCTGAGTGCAGCAGCTTAGCTGTTTATCATAGCAACTTAATGTTATCTTTTAAAAAAGGCAAAACATACGTTATGCTTGAAAGCACCCATAAGGAAGCTTTGGTGGCTAATACTGTACTGTCAACCAATCTCGTGGAATCATTTTTGAACCTTAACTTCACAATGCTCTGGAGGATAAGGAGGTGATAAAAAAAGATTATAAAGCAGAGCCCTTATCCTATTGCCTTCTGCTTGTTTTAGACATATATTTTATGTACAGTCATTTCACTCATTTCCTAAAGGGCAATTATAGAAATTCTTTTAAAGAAAGTCAATTTCTTGGACTCTCATATGACTTCTCTTGACATCTGATGTGATTTATTTTTTCTGCGTCACAAGGTCTAATTTCCTACATTAGGCCCTTCAATAAATTTCTTGGGGATGCCTTCAAGCTCTAATTCATATATTTATACCTTGATCATTAGCTCCTATTTCTATAAAAAAGCCTAGTAGGAAGCATTATGAAATGTATTTGCAATCATTCAGTGCCCCATGCAGAAATTCAATTGAGTAATCTGAATAGACTGCTAGAGAGCATACCTCTAGCTTATGTTTTCATTATACGGAAATCAGCTTTTAAATTAATTTAAAAAGCTTCTATCCACACATTTCATATGTGCTAAAGTGTGTATAAACCTACCACACTGCATTTTTGTCTGAAATCACATGAGGTACCGACTGACTTGATGGGACATTCTAAACTAATGGACTATTACAGCAATCACTAACCTCCAATTATTGAGCTGCTGTATCCATACTACACATAGGAGGGATATAAACCCACAGGAACATGTGTTTGTCAAATCCGGTTAAATTGTTTAATCCTTAAACAATTGAACCTACTTCTATATTGAGTTTATGCAGAAATGGCAAAAACTGCTTTTATCATGACGCACCTGGTTACACATATACAGCTGGTGCAAAAAGCCCAATTCTATTTACCCTTGCAGAGTAACGAGTATCTCAGGTTTTTAGCTATGCCCATTTCTGTATAACTTGATCACAGGCCGTGGCACACAACACTCACAGACAATGCCCCCCCACCCCAGCAAGGGGAGCAGCCGTTGCTGCCAGACCCTTCCCAAGAGAGACAAGGCGGCAAAACGATCCTTTCGCTGTTCAAAGGCTGGCCAATAAGAATAGTCATCCTTTATTTCTCATCCAGCAAAATGACTGCTAGAGTGTAACCTGCATTACAGGAAATGCCTAGATACTGCACAGCAACATAATAATTTCCATTCAGGCAAATTCTAGTTTCTAGATCTCTTTTAATTTGAACATAGAATCACAGAATTGCTGAGGTTGGAAGAGACCTTGCAGATCATCTAGTTTTATCCCCCTGCCATGAGCAGGAACACCCTCCACTAGATCAGGGTTGCTCAAAGCCCCTTTTTATTAGCTCACAGAGAGAGAGCGTTTTTCTAGCACTACTGACCTAACCTAAGGTCCTCAAAAACAGAAAAATGACAGCCTCATCTCACATCCAGATGGCAGTTATATGCCTGAGTATGACCAAAAGAACGATGACCCTGAAAAACTAATTGCTTAATATCCCCTAGAAACTGCTAGGGTGGAGAGGAATATTACAGCACCTCTAATACAGTCTAGATTCAAGTAAAACTGCTTGGTTCTTAGAGATGTAGTGTTGTTGTGCTAGCTCTTGATCTCAAAATGCTTTCCTTCCTTCCTCTGGTGATACGTAAATTACACACAAGAATAACATTCTGCATTAAGCTCCTGTGACCGAGTCTTACAAGGCTATTTTATTCATAAAAAAAGGGGTGGTCCCCAAAGCCCAAACCTTTCTTTGGCAAGAATTTATGAACTACCTTTAAGCACCATTGACAGCCTGCTACACGGGTTACCTGCAAATCAGTTTTTCTTGCTGAATTATGGCACACTTAACTTTACAGCTTTCTCAGCTTTACAAAGTGCACTGCTGCAGCATGTGTGAAGGATGAATAGCCTCAATAAATTCCATTATACAAGGGAACAATGAGGACAGCATATTGCTGACTTTAGGATAATGAAAGCAACCCTAGATTTCAGATTTTTTTAATGTGATTAGCATTATGTTCTCATTTCTCTAGGTAAATGATTTTTAAGACTTTCATTTTCTAGAAGGATGTATAAGAAGTGGATTCAGGAGATGAACAGGGTGGATTTTTTTAATTTTTATGGTATTGTTACAGTATTATTGGTCCATATGAACCATCTGATAAAAGGTCTCATCATGCTTTATGTTTGATAACCATATAACAACATGCAAGACAGCCCCAGCCTCTGAAAGCTTACTAAAACACAAAAAGATCAGGCAGAAGAAAGCTTCAGAGACCCATTGAGTACACTGGAACTGAATGACATATCCTTTAACCACTTTACTGTTCACAAAGATAATTAAGCTACAGTCATGGAAATCTTTTAATAGACATAAGCTGATCCTACTCTTTGATCAGCAGAGATTCTTTAACAACTACTGTAATTGCCTCAGACATATATGCCCTCAGCAACACAGAGGAACAAAACTCTGCATAAATAAGCAAGGCTGTTTTTCGTACAGGCTGGAAATTAAGAAACTGAGAATGTGATACTTGGAAAACCTCAGGAACTATGTAACGAGGTTCACACAGTAAAGTTAAAAAGCTGGGAAAAACTAAGTCCCCAGGGGAAAAATCCAGAAACATAGAAGGCACTTTCCTGTAAAACTCTTTTCTCAAGTTCTGTCACATGACTAACTGGCTATAATTATCATATAAACATCTATCCTAAATAAGAAAGTAAGGACATAATTGCTTATAATAAAACTTAAGATACTTAGTATGCAAGTATCTGACAGAAAAATGATGAAAACCAGTATCTTTACACTTACCCCTGCTCATGGCCAAATCAGCTGCTCTTGCAGGGACAGTAATGCTGAAAGTCAGTTTGTAGTGTTGCAGTCACATATTGTTCAGTTTTTTCCTTAACTGCTGTATTCTCTGACTAGCATGCAGAGTAAAAACTGTACACTGACAACTTTTAAGGAGAAACAAGTGATTTTAAAAGAACAACAGGTGCAAATGTAATATTCAGGTACCATGAAGTATGAATTAATTTTAGTAGGTTTTTTTTTCCCCTAGGAAAATAATTAATGCAAATATTCCATTTCTAACCATCTGATTTTGATGAGAATAATTCATTTTATTACATCTGCCTGTAATGATTCACTCAGAATTTTGTGAAGAAAGTTCTAAATCTGTATTTCCCAAGTATATTGCCCTGCGGCAACTATATTTAAGAACTACACTTTCTGTTTTGACTCTCTATAGCAATGCCTCTCCCACAGGACTCTGCAACATTTCAGTCCAACGAGTCCTTCCAGCTGGTAGGAGTTATCTCATATTCATGCAATTCCTTGGCACAAAGCACGTACACAGAACGTGTGCTCAAACATTATCATGTTTGGGAACAATTTCTTTCGCTCAGTATTTTGCACAGTGCTTAGCACCAAAGGGAACTGATCTCAGCAGGGGTTTCTAGATGTTACTGTAGCATAGATGAATAATAATAATGATGCTTATAAAAGCAATGGAGCTTTCAGATAAAATGCACTACATCAATGTAATCTATTACAAGAGATTAGTCTTTTCTATGGGAAAACTTCTAAACCTCTACTTAAGAAGTCTAAAAAATGATGCATCTTCCTTTACCACAAAAGCATCTTATTATTTGAGAATGCCAACAAACAAATTATAATTGGACTCTAACAACTGCTTTTCCTAACAAAGATTCTTAATCCATTTGTCATATGAATAGAAAATATAATTAGTTTTGCAATACTTATGATAATCCTTAAAATGTGCATAAATAGCATAGAAATGTTTAATTTTTAAGAAAACAAAATCAGGAGAAGGCAGCAAAATGCTTAATAAAATATGCAGTCAAATATTTTCTACTATACTAACACAGCTGCACATGGCATACAACTTCAATACAACTGAAAGCATTACAATGACTTCTTGTCATCATGTTGTGTAGACATGTTTGTATTTTTGTAATGCAAAACAAAGCAATTGGGTTTTTTTTAATCGTTTGATTTGTGTTTGAGGTTTTTTTTTGTTTGGGGTTTTTTTTTTGGGGGGAGGGGGTGGGTTTGGGGTTGCTTTGTTCCCCCCACACACACCTCCCCACAAAAAAAAAAAAAAAAAATAAACCTTTTATGGGGCTAATTACATAAACAAGAGTCAAGTAACACCTCTAGTGCTTCCTGAACTTAAGCTGAAGCATCTTATGGAGAAACTCAGCCCACCTTCCATTCCCAAAATATTTCAAGCTCATTTGCTGCAGAATGCTGATACCCACCATTACCTGACCTAATTGAGAATCATTATGTGCAGCTCTAACTAACAGTCCCCTGTGATCTCTAAACCTCCTCTAAGGTGTTCATGAGAAGCAGCACCCGGAGAGAGCAACTGGTGTACAGACCTGACTACTAAAAAGTAGGCCCAGGAGATATTTCAATTTATTGTTTTGAAACAATGTGAGTGGACGTTTAACAGACTTTGCTTTAAAAGTATATAGGGACTACAGAAACAGAATTGGTTAAGAATTTTTTTTCCCCTATGAATACTTACAGTTTACATTTGAGTACCTGGAAATGTTTTGTCTTCAAAAAAGAGGAGAAAACTGCTCTAATTTAAAATAATAAACTCGACATACATTGTATATTTCAAGCAGTGTTTTCAAAATACTTATACAGACTAGAATGGCATTTTAAATAGCATTTTTAACAGAGAGAAAAACTTTTTTCTTTCTGACAAACTGGCCTTTGACAGAATTAGATATTTGAGCACAGATACTAACAAAAGCAAAGATCAAGATATTGAACACAAATAGAGATAACAGAATTAGGGGCCTAAAAAGACAATTAGGATTTTTAAATAAACCAGCTGTTTAAAAGACAGCCAACACTGGAATTTAGGTTCCCCATAATGCACCCTTTTCAAAACTCACTAATATCAGATGAAAGACTCCCACTGAAAAAAGAGCTCAAATCAGTCAGAAATCATGCTGCTTCACCCAAAGTAAGCAGCAAATGACGAAAGAGCCCAAGATAAAGACCTGACAACTAAAAATTCAATTTGCAAACAAATCCAACATGCCCAAGAATAGCAAACAGTCATATATTGCAAAGAGAAGCAATCCACATCAATAATGATGTCACATTAACAGCTGGTATTCCTTATATTATTTTTTTTTTCACAGTATGTAATAGTCCTAGCCCTGCACCTCTGTTGTTGATACTGTAAAAAGAGAGTAGAACCAGTACATAACTGGTGAAACACAAAAACATATTTCAGAAACACAAAAATATCTATTGGAGATAAAATTAAACGCTTTTTGAACTAAAAGATCACAGAACACTTGCAAAGAACATCACAGGTTTAGCACTGCCACCAGCTGCCTAAAGTCATTCAGTATCTATGCAAAGGTTACCTAGACTCTGCAACTGCTATAAAAATAGAAAAAATGTACTCACTTTTGGCCTATTACTGAAAAAATATATAGAAAGACAGATGAGGTAGTAAATTCTGGATCCCAATGAAGATCACTGAATTCTTTACACCAGCCAAGTAAATTCCCTCAAGCTTTACGTAAGCATTATGGTAGAGGAGCATCTTGATAGGAAGAAGAACAGAGGGAAACTTTAGTAATGACTTTTGGAACTCTGCCTGGTCATACTGGCATTAGCTACAGTGGAAGAAATACAAAGATATTATTGTGGACAAACAGTACCAAAATGAGCAGTTAGGCAGTGGGGATCACATTTATTCTGTATAAGAGATGACAGAAGGTCAGTCCTAGGAACAGGAAAGGAATTTTTTTTGAGCAGAGCCTGTAAGTTTTGTTTAATGTCAGATGGGAGAGAACAGACTTGGAAAGAATAAACTTACAAAATTGCTCTGAATATAAAATTAGAAACTAGAGACAGCTCATGACAAAAGAGAGATATAGAGTATCTTGTTCCTAGACACTGACAGGGCAAATGGCAAAGCTGAAGATGTAAATCTGACCTTAAGTCTTTAATCATTCCACATTTATATTGAAATAGAAATGATCGCATGTAAAGTTCAAGTATTCAAAGTCTCCAGAGGTATACTTGTGAAGAGTTAAAAAGCTAAATCTATTCACTGCCTGCCAGCACCAGAACGTGTTGCACTGCAATCACCAACATTCTCCTGATGTTTGCAGACCTCAGAAGTAGAAACGCAGTTCCCTTCGTGGTACAGTTTACTGAATGCCTCCTGAAAGGACGGTGTAATGTGGTGGCTGTTGCCCTCTTTTTCCCATGTCACCAGTAAAAGAATGAGGGGGAACAGCCTCAAATTGTGCCACAGAAGGTTTAGTAAAAACTTCTTAAAGGATTATCAAGCATTGGGACAGGTTGCCCAGGACATGGTGAGCCACCACCTCTGGAGGTATTTGAAAGATGTGTAAATTACTTAGGGACATAGTTGAGTGGTGAACTGGGCAGTATTAGGTTAATGGTTGGACTTAATGATCTTCAATGTCTTTTCCAGCCTAAATGATTCTAAGTCCAAGCTTAACCATTTTCTCCTGCATTACAGCTCAATGCAGAGTTAAAAACCAAACTACCTTTGTATAGGCACAACAAAAATTATAATGCTTTTCCACCTGAGCCCAGAGAAGCATCTACAAAGGGAAAGAAAGTATCCAGGTTTCTCCCACAGGTATCATGCACCATGGATAAAATCTACACTAGGTAACTCCACTTGTAAGTTTCATAAGTAGTGATTTGAATGCAGCAAGGGACAGGGTTAAAGTATATTACTTCTTCTTCCTTAAAAAAGAAAAAAAAAAAAAAAAAACAAAAAAACGAACAAAACCACCCCACCCCCCCCAACCCCCACACCTCCTCTAAAAAATGATACATGGGAAAGAGATGTTTACTTTTTCTGTATTGTTTCGACCCCCACTATTTTCATCTTGGTTATAAACTGCTCTTACAAAGTTCTTCCTACCTTCATGAAAGCAAAGCCGTATGTTTCAGCATGTTACATTTCTCTCTGACCTTTGGTTTACCTACTCTACTGATGCACAATTTATAGTTCTTCTAGATGAAAGTGGAGTTCAAAAGAAAAATAATGGAGTTGTTAGCAAAAACTGCTAAGCTAATCTACTGCAGGCAGTCTTAGCTCTTTCACCTGTAAAACTAAGAGAGGAAAACTGCTTTCCAATCTCTTTTCAAATGAATCATTTTCCCTTTCAAGTTTCTTAGAAATGCCATTTATGAGAAATAAGTGCTGCAACTGCAAATGAAATTTACCAAAGGTCTTACATAAATACACATCTGTATGCTTACATGTAACATGAATATGTTTCTCCAAAATGAAAGAAAAGTAGCTATTGAAATGTAAAGTAACAACCAATCAAATTACTTCTTTCTTCACTACACTGATAACACTGTGTTTAATAATGTTAAGTGAAAAATAATTTGTTAGAAATTTTGGTCTTTATTGACAGCCAGGAAGCTTGTGGGTTGTTTGATTGAGTCCTTTTCATCCCCCACTGAATCATATCGAGGCATAGATTTTTTTCTAATGCTAATTCATCCCTAAAACCTGTTGTTTCATTTTACTGTTCTTTGGACTAATACAGAGTATTAGTCACACATTCTCAAATAGTTTGTCAGGCCTTTTAGCACTGATATATTGTTTTGCCTTTTAAGAGAGGCCCAGTTTTGGTTCTCAGCTCAAGTAATAAGTAGTCATTACACACAAGAACCTGTTCACCAGTACTGTCAGGCAGGATAGCATTGCTCTTGGAGAAAACTGGTACCTGGGTCTTTGAACAACCTGATCTAGTGGAAGGTTTCCCTGCCCATAGCAGGTAGGTTGGAACTAGATGATCTTTAAGCTCCCCTCCAACCCAAACCATTCTATGAGTCCATGTATTGTATAGATTTGACTGTGGCCAAAGCCCAAAAAAAGGATCCCATGGCTTTGATAAGCAGTTGATATTCTGGGGATGTTCTAGTTTAATAAGGTAATATTTTAATAATGCATATCCTCTGTGAATGTGAAATCCTGAGAAGGCAACCAGGCTGTTAGAAGATGAAGACTTTACTGTGGAGGCACTCTGAGAGGAAATCACTGTATCCCTATTACATTTTTCTGATAGTACTGGAAACTGGCAGACTTCTATGCAGTTGCTCCTCACACCATGAAAAAGTAAAAGCCAAAGAGACAAGAGCTTTAAAAGAAGAGGAATTTGACTACAGGTTTTCAAAGCTTGGATCTATTTCTAAGTTACCTGCATTATCTGCAGGAAAAAAAGAAAATAAGAGAAACAAAATATTTTATCCAAACAGCAACTTCACAGTTCCTTCTGTTAACAGGATCATATCATGGAGGGAAACAACCCACTTCCTCCTCTTTTCTGGCTTCAGCTGCTAAACACTAGAAGAAACAATCCAAGGGTGGCTACACTCTTTCTGTTAATACTGACTCAATAAGCTACCTGAAAACAGCATTGTCTGATCAGGTTTCAGTGATAACTTTTATGGATTTCTCTCTTTGTTTCTTGGAATCTTTATTTTCCAGAGTAAAACTATCAAAGTTCAGCAAGAGTAGATAAACATTTCCTTCTTGGGAAGAGCAGCACAGCTCAGTAGGAAATACTGGAAACCAGCACACCCTCCCAGACATGACAAAACTTGTGTTTCTGTTCCCTAGTTATAACAGCAAATGAATGTTTAAGTCTTATTGGCTTTCATTGCTGAGACTAATCTCTTTGCTGATTCTCAGTGCTAGTAAAGTGATTCTGAGAATAGCTGGTAGAACCACAATTGAGGTAGACTGCTAAAAATTACTACAACAGAAACCAGCAGTAGAAATAGGACTAATTCTTCTGCTAGTTTTTACCATATTAAGCTACAGATGTCTCTGTAGAAGTAGCATGGATCACCCAGCTGTCAAGTGCCTGGCTTCAGGGCTGTCTCATCAAAATTACAAGACTCATCTTTTCTCCCTAGTTTTAGGCACATTTTCCAAGAAACAAGACTTATGTCACTTCAGGTTCTGGAAAAAGTGACTCAAACTGTAGGAACAGCAAATCTTCGATGCAAACAGGAAGAAAACTGAAGAGATGGAGGAAAAAAGTGTTTAAGATAGAAGCAGCATTAAAATATAACTTGCACTCTTTTGCTCAAAGTACATGGGAAATTATTCAAGTTTCAGAAAACTGAAATTTCACTTTTTTTTCCACTGACCTTTCTCTACCATCTGTTTCTTGATTCTTCCTGTGCTTTACAGGTCAACAGTATACCAGTTACTGCTGTCAGTGTCAGTCTCACTGCTCTAAACTGATTGCCTGTCAAAATCACACAGGTGATCCAAAACAAGACCTTTCTTGAGGTCACCAGTATCTTTCCCCTCTAGTTCCTTCTCTCAATGGCATTATTTTTTCTACACTCATCTGTATTACCATAGTTGCTAACATAGATATATTTTAAACAGGCTACAAAGAGCCCGCACAATAGCACGGGATTTAATTTATACCAAGACAAATTAAAAGTCAGTCAAAAGGAAGACTGACATTTTAAGGTTAACTTGACTAATTCTTTCCCAGTACACTTTATCCTTCTGTGCCAACCTTTCTTCCTATACCCCCTACTTGCCAAGTATGAAAATCTCTTTGGTCAGACTGCCTTTTATCACTGAATTGTCCTTTATTATCATCTATCCAGAAACAATCTCAAGAGTTACAAATGGCTTTACACTTTGTTCTAAGAAGCTAAGATGTAGTTTGGAGACCTGCATTTTCTTTTGTTTCCTTTAGCAGGGAGGAATGATTCTTTGAACCATTTTTACAGTATTAAACAGAAAGATAAACGTTTTTTCTGTGACCTCCCAGGCAACCTGGGACATGGAAACTGACCTTGACTCTCCTCCTAAATTATTTTCTTCAAAGTGAGAAGCACTTCTAAAAATTCTGCTTGTGAGGTTTTCTGAAGGAGTATGTTGTAGAGTCAATGATAAACCAGATACTAATACTTACACTGAGCTTGAGGAAGTGGTGCAGGCAAAAGCTCACTTGCCAGAAGCAAACTGTAGTAACATGATGGAGCAGAGCTACTTTTGCACAAAGCTGTCATGCAGATGCATATGTAACAAAACAAGACAAATTTAGAAAACTACTATCACCCTCAGTTAGACCTATCCACATCACTGAGCTGCCTTTGATTTGTCCATTCACTGAAAGGGAGAGAACTTCACTACATTGGCTTTCCTTGCATTGAGCTAATTTGTCAGGGAAGAAAAAATTTACTGCTTGTTCTGGCTGGCAAACACAAAAATCCCAGAAAGACTTACACCAATTGTTTGAAGAGCAAGAACAAAATACATGTTATTGGTGTCTGCAGACTAAGTGTTTTATAAGATTTTGATCTGTATGTTAATTTTAATTAATTTCTTTATCTACCTCAAAACTATCCAGGTCGTACAACTTCAAGGTTGGGTGCTTGGTAAGCAGGGACTGTAACTACTGAAACTATAAAGATTTTGATCCATTCTATTTCCAATTAAATTTTCATCCTCTAACTATGAATGATGAGTGTGCAAACAAATTGTTTGAATCTGCAGTTGGCTTTGATGCCTGCAGGCCAGATGTACCGAAATAAGAAATGGCACTAATTCCACTAATCTCAAAGAAAAGGCCCTTGTCAATCTTCACAGGCTTTTATAAGCACTTGAAACAACTGTATTTAGGTGAATTGAGAAATGATTTTCTTTTTATTCTCATCTAAATCAAGTTTTCGTAAGTTATATATATATATTGTGCACAAAAATAAGACAATGCTGAAGGACAGGACAGTTTTATTGGAACTTCTAAAGCAGGCTTAGCCAGCTGTATCTTTGAAACTAGTCTTGTGAGATTGCAGGTAACCAACTGTTATTACCCAATGATGTTATATCATTCAAGTCAATTTCTATCAAGCTACCAAATTCAAGATTCTGCACAAATACCTTGTAGGCATTTCTCCTCTTTTGCTGAAATAAATTTGTACTGACACACAAGAAAAACCTTCCATCTGTTGGGAGTCGGTGAACCCTTATTATTCCTTACTTGAGAAGAGGAGGCATTTAAATTCCATTTTCCCCTTGTCGTGGTTTAAGCCATAAATTAGCCACGCAGTTTGTTCACTCACTTCCCCCTTTTTCTTCCCTCTGCTCCTGGA
>JAOEHY010044037.1:0-47548 GCA_025447955.1 Psilopsiagon aurifrons | reverse complement strand
GATTTCATCAGGTCCCATGGACTTGTATACATTCAGGTTCTTAAGATGGTCTCGAACCAGATCCTCTCCTACAGTGGACCCAAGGGTCTTCATTTGCACTGTCCCTGCATTTGCCTTCCAAGACTTGGGCGGTGTGGTCAGAGCATCTAAACTTCTTTTTTTCAAAATAGCTATCTTTTCAAGAATATCTGTATAAACCTCAATGCTTCAAAAATTTCCAGGTTTTATTTTTTTTGCAACATTGAATATTTCAGATTCTGTTTTCCTTTTTATTTTTGGGGTTTTTTTTTGGTTTTTTTGGTTTTTTTTTTTTTTTACTGAATGCAAGGTATTGAATCCCACTCAGAACCTTCAGGGGATGAAGTGAAGCTATTGTGTATATGTTTTTATTTGGGTTTGGTTTAAATTTTTCATTTTGATACATTTTAAAATTGTCACGTTTGGGAAGCTGCAAGGTGTTTATAGTGATAATAGAGAATATATCAAGATTATAACAATGAAGTCTTCATGCTGTACTCCGGACCTTCTTCAAGTTAGAAATCTTTTAAGCAAATGGAAAAAGAGAAGTGGATTCTCAGAACTGAAGTAGAGAAATAAATTGAAAACAATGTGACTGCTTAAATATCAATTTGGGACTGTACTCAGTGACAAAATATCAGATAATCGTTCCTGTGATGGAAACTTCAACAAAAACTTGTTTCAAACTTTTTAGTCTACCTTACTAAAAGTGGACTAGATCTGTTTAGATCAGGACTGAATTTGCTATCCTGATGGTTTCTATTTATCTTTAGACTTTTACTTATTTTTAAGAATTATGAAAGTTTTTAAGCTTATGGTAGAATACTGCTCTCTCCTAGAAGTTTTATGTGTCATAGGATTCACAGGACAGGCACACATTTCAGGAAGATGCATTGCATGATTGAATGAATTATCCTAATGCGGCTGCAAGAGCACCCAGTTATTGACCTTGACTTCAGCTTGTCAAAGTGTCAGAAGTCGAAATCCAAGGATGGGGGGAGGAGGAAAAATAAAAATTAAAAAAAAAAAAAAGTTTAGCATTTTACAAAGATTGGGAGAATAGCTGGAATATTAATCCTATCATGATTTATCAGTACATTTAGTGCCACAGGTATTTATATATATTTCTCAAGTTCCCAAAATGATATAAAGCTCTGTTGAAGATATAGGAAATATACCTTCCTTCTTATTTAAGTTTTCTCCTTCGAAGATTGCTGGACCAATCCCTGGTGAACATTAAGCTTGTTGCCATTGTCAATGACAAAGTACAAATTTACAGCATCACGCAAGTTAACATGCAAATGGTGGGCTCATTCCTCTCTTTACTGTCCTTTTCCCTCTAAAATGTAAACTTTCATTTTATTATTATAATTATTAATAATTTTGCAGAAATTATTAAATCTGCCGAGATAGCACGAATGCAGATGTATAATCCACTGTGCTTTGCCCTGGCGATGCTGGTGTCCAGTGATATTACATCATTTTCTCTATATCACATTCTTTATAGCATTACTGTACTATATTAGTCATGAGGGAATCATTGGCTTCCAAAGCAAAACACCCCTTCCTTAGATCTTGCCAAAAAGACTTGAATTTGGACATCACAGTCCACTGGGAAAAAAATATTGCTTTTCAATCTGTCCTCTCTAGAGCATACTGTGCCTGTTGTAATGTCTCTTGAGCAGTGATAATTCCTCTGTGGCTCTACAGTAGGTGAAAAGCATTAAGAGCAGCAAGCAATGCTTTCCAGGGTAGAAGCCATGTCTTATGTTTACAGTACGAATGTTGCAAAATCTATTACACCTTCTGAATAGGAGTGTAGTGCACATATTAAGTAATAGCTCTAGACACAAAAAAGTAAAATGTCATAGATGCTTGAAGTCATGGTCAAGGGAGAAATGTTCCCGTTCCCACTTCCTTACAGATTAATTTGTTTCTACTAGCTAAAGATGAATATCCTATAACTGCATTTCTTTTTTTCCTACTCCAGAGTGAAATTTACAGTGGCCTTTACATAGAATCATTAAGTTATAGAATGGTTTGTATTGGAAAACTCCTTGAAAACCATCTGTACCCAGCCCCCCTGCAATGGGCAGAGACAAATTCTACTAGACTAGATTGCTCAAAGCCCCATCCACCCTGGTCTTATACACTCCCAGTGGTGGGGCAATCACAACTTTTCTTGTTCCAGTGCCTCACCGCACTCATAGTGAAGAATTTCCTCCTAATATCTAATCTAAATGCTCTGTTTCAGTTTAAAGCCTTTCCCTCTTGTCCTATCACTACTTGCTCATATAAAAAGTCCCTCTCCAGCTTTCTTGTAGGTCCCTTTTAGGTACTGGAATGCTGCTATGAGGTTTCCCCTGAGCCTACTCTTCTTCAGGCTGAACAAGTCCAACTCTCTCAGCCTGTCTTCACTGGAAAAGCGCTCCAGACCTCTGAGCATCTTCATAGCCTATTCTGGGCTCACTCTAACAGCTCCATGTCCCTCTTGTGTTGTGAGCCCCAGAACTGCACCCAGTACTGCAGGTGAGGTCTCATGGGAGTGGAGTAGAAGGGAAGAATCACCTCCCTTGACCTGCTAGTCATGGCCTTTTGATGCAACTCAAGATATTGTTGGCTTTCTGGGCTGCAAGAGCAAACTGCTGGCTCTTGTTCAGCTTCTCTTCAGCCATGAAAATAGTTCAAAGAAGTGGTTCAAGGGAAACTCAACCTTAAAAAAGGCGAAAATTAGGGACTCTTGTTCCATCCACTCAACAATCAATTTTTGTTTTGCAAATAACTGAGGGGCTACATCATTTCCCACACAGAGTCACCATTCTCCATTGGGTAGCATTTGTTATTTCAGTAGTAATTATCTTCTTGAGATAGTATGGATTAAAAAAATGCAACTAGAATATTCCACACCAGAAATAGAAATTCTGTACTATAGTTTGCCCAGTGACAGAGGTGCAAAAACCATTTATAGCTTATGAAGGGAAAATAGCTCAGAAATCTTTCTAATTTAAATCTTTCTATACTCACTAGACAGAGTGGTATTAAAACAAATTCCATCTGTTCGAGTCTTAGGGTGTTTTTCAGCTCTATTATGGTTTATGAAGTTGCAGTGTCCTTTAATACATGTGTCTTATATTGCAGTAGATACCTAAGCGATTAAAGCATTCTTTTGCATGTGTAATTTTTCTTACTCCCCTCTTTTGAGATTTTATAAAAGTTGCCTCTTTGCAACAGCCTGTGATATCCAGGAAAACTGTGGTTGTGTTGTGCTTGCAAACAAGCATATCTAAAATATCAGCTTTTGGGCCAAATACATAATTTCCACCAGAGTGAAGGGTCTAACTGTTGATTGCATTAGACCAGAGGCTGTTTATTCTACTAATATTTCTGTGTCCATCTGAAATGTAACATTTTTACTGCTGTGCAGAAGGGGCTTAAGAACCTACTGCAGT
Source organism: Psilopsiagon aurifrons (assembly GCA_025447955.1). Lineage (NCBI taxonomy): Eukaryota > Metazoa > Chordata > Aves > Psittaciformes > Psittacidae > Psilopsiagon > Psilopsiagon aurifrons. The sequence goes on along the minus strand of JAOEHY010044037.1, from coordinate 44,081 downwards.
CAGGAAGACAAGAGCAGTGAAGAAAATTGCATCAGTGTTTTGCATTATTCACATAAAATACCTACAGGCATGCATTAGGTAGGAGATAAGTGTATATGAGCTACATCAGTATTCATTTATTATACAAAGGAATTTTATTGAGCAAAAGAGTAATTTTTTCAGCTTTATTTTCAAACTCAGTTGTTAAATAATCAGTCAGTAAGTGTTCTAAACAACGTAAACAACTTTAAACAGCAATAGTAGGATAAGAACTAAGGTAATTTTAACTTGATGGAGTGTGGGAGTGCAGAAGTAAACCTGCTGTCTGCTGGTTGTTGCAAGACTTGCTTCCATGCCAGTTAGGGTTTATTGCTGCTAATTATTATATGCATTTTAAAATGACAGTTATAAAATGAGAAACACACCTGAATGGAAAAATCGTAATTCTGTTGTAGTAAGTCACTAAGATTTTCCTAGCACAAAGAAAGAGTATGAATGAGAGTAAGTAGCATTATCCTATCTTCTCCAGATTTCTACAGACATTTCATCCTGAAAATTAAGCTATTGCTGGTATATAGCAGCAGGAATTAGGAGCTACTACAAAACAAAAATGTAACTGGCAGTTAAGAGAACTTCCTCCCAAAAAACTCTAAATGCCTCATACAGAAGTAATCGCAACAATCTAGAGGATAGCCTGTTGGGTATATTTCTATTGAATATTCAATGTAGGATGTGTAAATCCACAGCTATTTCACCCATGATGGTGCAACCACACCACTGAACTGACATGCCAAGCTCTGCAGAAATGTAATGTATTTGGTCATGACAAACAATATAGCAATACAGTTTAAGCAGATATTCAGGGAGTCATATGCACTCCTGTATGTGGGCTACTATGAAATAACACATTTGCCCTTTTCTGGGAATTATGTTTTCATAAGATCTCATGACAGTAGATCCGCGCAGCTTCTTATTGGGAATTTTTCTCCTGCATAAATTCTGGGAAGTCTGAAGCTGGAAGCTAAGCTCAGCAAAGTCAGATTAGGTCATTCACATTTGGCAAGAGGAGCTGGAGAACAAAAATGGCTCAGCTATGACAGCCTTTGGCTGAACATTTCCACTTCCATTAGTGAAAAGTGCTAATACATCTTGTAAGTTATATCATGGTCCTTTTGGTTCTATTCCTGGTCCCTCCTGTGACACAGAGCCATGTTAGCATTTGTATACACAATTGTAAAGTGTTTTTGGAGAGAGAAAATCTGTAGCTGAATTTCATCTTACCTTGCCTTCCCTGAAGTAACATTTTTCTAATATATTCCTTGTTCCTTGGAAAGAGAATTTGAGATTCATTTCATAGTACTGGTGTACAGGTATTCCTTTCCAAAATTTCCAATATTGTAGCTAACAAAAATGTCTGAATTAGCCAATATTTTCATTAATGGCTCATTAATAATTTAAGATTAAATTTATTTCCTAATTGCCATCGAAAATATCTGGCACCTATTTTAGGTCACTAACATGTCTATACATTCCACTTCTAATCTAAATTTGGGCTGCTAGTACTAACATTTTAAAGCATGAACATTTTGGTTATGTTTATTTTTATCTGAGGTCATGGTGAAATAATTTATTTTGTTTGATTCCAGTGTGACATTTTTGTATAAAATGAACTCAATGAAGGGTAAAAGTCATGGCTATGTGAAAGCAGATTTTGTTGAGCAGAAAAAAAAAGGATGATATGATGAGTGTACAAAGAAAGGTAACTGGAATGAAAGGCAAGGGAAAAGGCTGAAGATAATTCGCCTCATTCAGTTTGGAAACCTGAGAGAGAGCTGAGGTACAACGTCAATCTTTCAGCACTTACAGTTTTTACAGATGAGGCTGTCATCAGTTGCTTTCTGTGGCTTCTAGGGTATCACATGTTTTGGGGTTTTTTTGGGGAAGGGTGTAAATTAGCCCAGAACATCAGTAAGAACTTTCTTAAATAGGAAGAGATGACCCAAAAGCAGTATGTACAGAAGTTGTAAAATATACTGTATTTTAAGAATGGGTTGAATAAAAAATGTTGACAATGGCCTCAATATAAATATTCTATCAGCAGAAAGGGCTGGTCCTAAAAGTATTATAGTGGTTTTTAGCTCCCCATTTCTAGAGCAATTCAAAATCTGGTTTTGATTTCTTTGGTGATGGTTGTGGTGTTACATAACACTGCAGAAAATGCTTGTATAGAAATGGAACTCTGAGTAACTCTTCTTTCTCAGACTCACAGAGAGACCTGCATCGATACTAAAGTAATCTAAAAAAAAAAAAAAGAAAAAAGAAAGAAATGGTAGATTTCTGGTTAAGAACTAGGAAAAATAGTTATCTACCTATTAGCAATTGCACATGGCTCCAGCTTGGAGAAAGCTTAAGGTGCAACCACCTGACTAGAGCAAAAAAAGAGGAAGGGAGAGGAAAACATAAAAAGGAGAACATTTGAGATGCAACAATAAATACTGTTTATTTTCTCCCTTGATTCATTATCCTGTCTCTCTGTATGTGAGGATTTCCAGGGCTCTGGCACTTCCAATGTTATTTCTGAATATCCAGATGTGCCTATAAATATGCTATAGCAGACTGGGATCAGTCTTGGTCACTAATGCCCAGAACTCATTTTTCAAGTCATCTCAGACTTCGATTTCCTTCATGGAAATCTTGGCAAAAATGGAACTACTGCCTCAGCCTAGAGAAGATATCAATCTAGCGGATTTTTCAGCTCCCAACAGTGGCTGTAGTGAGCACCATTCCAGTCCCTGGAGAGTAAAGAAATATAAAATACATCTATTTTAAACACAGATGCTGAAGACATGCCTTCTGGATCTTGACATCCTTTTGATAGAACACTGAAATCAATTTCCCTTTATATAAAATGGGTCAGTGAGGCATCTGAATCAGCAAGAAACTTAACAATGGCAACACAGCATACTGTTAAGTGTGGATTGTTTTCTTCAACAATTTAATGTATTTCCTTATCAAGGTTCCCAGCTGCACACTGACTCAGAAGTTGGGATTGTTTTGAAATCTGAGTTTTCAGTTCATCCCACTTTTGTTCAAGAACCACAAAGCACTTCATCTTCTAGTGCTGCACCCAAAGTTCTCCGTGATGTTAGCTATCTGCTGACCAGATACAGCATGTAGGTTCTAACTAACCTTTAGTGACCTTCTTTAATCTGGTCACATATTTATGGATCCTGGCATCTTTTTCCTACATGGCAAAAGTAAGGCTTGGATAAATGGAGTATATTCCCATTAAAAGTTTCAGGGATAATGATTGTCAGGGATAACGATTGTCAGGGATAGGTATAGAAGGGAGCTTTCCTACCTTCTCTCTTTATCCTCTGCATACCACCCCCATCCTAATCATTAGGTGATAGGTGGGTAACCTGCAAGTAAGATTGTAAAGAAAGCAATTACATGAGAGCACATCCCTTTGGCAGATTGCAAAGGAAGTTACATAACTAGAAGGTGCTAAAGAGGAACTGATTAAATCTTGGGGGAGCAGAGATTAAATTGGAAATGGCTATCCACAAAAACTTCTTGATTCAAAGTTGTTATAGGAATGTCACTTTCCCATCAAGCACTTGTTCTATGGAAATAACTATGTGGTGTTTAAGTAGTAATAGTAATTAAAATAAAAAAAAAGAAAACCAAAAAACCCAACAACAAAAAACTTGTCTAGATTGCCTCATAGCATATTTGAAAGAAAAAAAGAAAAGCAATGTACATTCACCATCAATTTCATCCCAGTGGCATTGCTTAGCCTGTTAATATTAAGATTTGGAGCTATTTTGCCTAAATAAGATGACAACTCAACACAACTGGGGGTGTTTTTATTGCAAATTTAACTGGTGTTAAATTAGTGGGTATTTAAGTGACACTAAAACAATTTAGAGTCCAATCCACAGAAGTCTTAGATCCAGAATATTCTAATATAAATTAAAAACTCAATTTCAGGCTTCTGTTCAACTCACTGCTCTGTAGCAGGCAATCATGTTCAGTTTAAGTACATTGCCTCCCCGAGACTTATTCTGTTTCGCTGTGAGGTCGGAGTCTCAGGTAGGTGGTCTCTAAATGTCTTCATAGGGACTATGGGCGTTCAGCCCAGTTGAAAAACATGCTGGAAGATTCACAATCCTAGTTCATAACCACAATAATGAATTGAAAGGGTTCACCCAGGGCTTTAGGCGCACAAAGTATACCTACTGAACTTGACAGCGCTTTGGTTTGTTCCCTTCCCCCAGTAATGGTTAGTACATGGAAATAAAAACCTACAACACTAAATTTGCTGCCCTCCTTAAAATGACCTGCTGTGAACTTATCTACCAGCAAATGTGTTATTTATTTGGATTCTTTTTCCAATATGACGGATGAATTATTCAGAAGTCTTGATTTCATATACCTATTGTGTCTGCTGGTGAGGAGGCAGCATGCTGCAGCACCATGAGAGCTGGGGGCTTTATTTGCAGAGCTGTGTGTTGTGCCTTCCAGGAGCCATTGTTCTTTTGGGTTAGTGGAGCAAGCACAGGGAGTTAATGGTAACATCAGCTGTGGAGGCAGCTGTTTTGCCCACCCTCTGTGCCACAGGAAATGTGCTGCAGGGATTTTTTTGTTCTTACTCTTTTTTTTTTTTTTTTTTGAGGGGGGAGTTTTTTGTTTTGTTTTGTTTGGTTTTTGTGGGTGTATTTCTTCACAGCAGGGTTTGAATGAGAAGGAGAAAAGGGAAGATTTGGAGGATCAAAGAGAAATGAATGTTTCACTGTTAGCCCTGCTGTCCTTTTCCTTTTTTTTGTCCCCCATCTATGTTTGAGCACACACTGCAGACTCCAAATTGTTCATGAGTCATTTAATTTTGGTACTTTATATATCTGAATATTTTGTTGGTGGATTTCAAAAATGATTTATTCTTCAGTTATTGCTTTATTTACTTACCTAATGGATTGATTGATGTGCCAGCATCCCTCAGGCAGCAGAGGCCCCGCTTCTGTTTTTTTCAAAAGAAGTGAATTACTAATAGACAGGAGTTTCACAAACACACTAAGTCAGACCTTTCTTATTGTTCTGTGTGTATAATAAGTTCCCATTCTCCCACATATAGTACCTGTCACTGCCTATCCATTGAAACAGAATCCCACACCAGGCAGTTGTGAGCTACAGCAGACACTGAGTAATAAAGCGCTGCAAAAGGCTGTGAAACAGAAACAGTGTTTATTGCCAGCCTGGATGCTCAGAGGATTCTGCTTTCTTAAACAACACCTTCTCAGAAGTAGCAGGACCAATCCTTAAAAATGTGAGTTATTACAATCCCATCTGGTATAGCTTATTTGACATAAGAAATGTGACCTATTGCAATGGAGATTTTGCATTGCCTGCTGCTTTGTGCAACTATCTACCTAGTTCATTTTAATTTTGAACTGTGCATTCCCTGCTAAAAAAAGGCAACAATCACTGGGAATAAGGGGTGTCAGGAAGATAAGGGTGGGTAGTTCACACACACTATCACACTCTCTTTCTCTCCTTCTCTACCTTTCCCATTACTATTACCTCTTCTGATTACCTTATTTCTTCTTCCATCACCTTGTGGTGGATCATAATCAATTCCAAAGGGAAAAGACTTTGCAAGACCTGTATGGGATTGTGCAAATGCTGAATCTATGAATTCAGCTGGCCCCATTCCTATCTTTGTTCCCCAGGCTGGCAGTTCCGGCTGGCTGGACACCTCTGGAAGTTGGTGCCTCACAACAGGAAGAATTAAAGCCATATAAAAGGTTGTGGGTGAAAATCAGAGCAAATTAACTGGGGCATGGGGCTTGATCAGATTCCCTGCTCTCCCTCAGAAAAGCCTGGGGATTATTTTTCTGTTGTTATTGTGCTTTGATCTTTAAAGTCTTCTACAAATGTAAATATGCAAGTCTCACAACCCTCTGCAAAACCGGTCAAGGCCATTTCATAGATGGGGTATAATCAGGAAGCCACATTACAGCAACAGAAAAAGATACTGTGAGACCAGGAAGAGATCCCAGATCTATATTGAGACTGTTTGACCATGCTTCCCTCAATTCAACATAATAGAAGAACAAAAAGCAGCACAGCTGATGGTGTGCACCAAAGTGCATGTTATTTGATTCAGTTCAGGCTCTAACCAGCTGGTCCCTTGCAAATCAGGGAGAGCATCTGAGTGCTCACAAATCAACAACCGCTGCACCTCATCACTGTCTTTGTAGTTGTTTTGGCACCTTGCTGTACAGATAGGTATCATATTATTAGTATGGGACTGAATATACTAATGATGAGGTAATGTTCCTATGGAAGTATCTATGCTAACAGATGTGATTGTACAAAGACCTATAATATCATTATGCAGCTGCTCAAATGAATGCTTTTTTTTAAAAAAAAAAAAAAAAACACCAAAAAACCCCTGAATAATTGTACTCTAGAATCTCAGCTTTCATCAGAAATATTAAACACTTGCCTTATGGCTGGAAGGATAATTATTGAAATATGAGTAGAGTAGGAGCCTGAATCTGCAGTCAGCCTTACACATAGCTTGAAGACTATCTGAACTGCTTCCTTTGCTGTCACTATTGTTTTAATTCAGAGCCTTACAAGTGGCTCTTTAATTGTTGATATTACTTAGAAACTTACTGATAGTTTAATAGAGCTACAAAACATGTGGTTAGATGTGCTACTGGTATTGAGGGGGGACAGATGCTTGCTAGCTAATGAGTGATTTTTTTTCTTCTTACATCCAACATCAAAATCCAACATAAAAGATTATCAGCACCTTGAACTGAACCACTGGCAATTAATTCCTTTGTCAATAACTGGAAACTGGCTGCAACTCCAAAGACTTCCTGAGGACGAAGAGCCTTACAATTGCCCAGTGGCTTGTTCTACCACACAAACATAGCCAGCATATTCAAAACCAACTCCCTCTTACTCTACAGACCTACCAACATATAGAAGTATATAAGTAAAAACGAGGATCAAAAATGTAGTAATGTGAGATAGCAGCTATTTCACTGGTAATACAGCACCCTGCAAGAATGGTCATGAAGATGAGATTGCAAGAAAAGGGATATTCTCACTCGCAGCATGAGATAGTTCTTGAAAAATAATTCAGATCTAGTATACAAGTACAGGGCAAAAGGCCTCTGAGTGTCCCCAGAGTCATGCAGAAGTCTTCTGAAGCCTTAACAATGAACAGCTGAAAAGCATCAGGTAGTTACCAGAAAGTTACACACACACAGATTTTAAGCAGCATAGCACCCTCCCAGAAATGGCATCATTTCTGTATCAATATTATTCAATGAAAAAAAAAAATAAAAATGAGGCAACAGTTATTAGGTCATAAATAATCACATTCACCATTTTGTAAGTAAGGTTTGCCTTTCGGCAAATTACATGAGGTAAGTTAGACGACTTCAAATATACGGTTTGAATGTTTGAAGACCCATAAATTGCCTTTTGATATTAGTTCTGTACCAGTGGTATTTCATAGAATAATTCCAAAGAATTTTGAAAAAAAACCATGGTCCTGACACTGTAAAGAATGATAATTTAATCTGGATTGTGAATAATACAGAGTGGAAAAACAATGAAAGTTCTTTATAAAGATAATGGAAACCTCTGAATTTAAAAAATCTAGAAATTTGTTTAATAGTCATTTATTAAACATATACTAAAAAAGATAACATAAATGATAAATTAAATAAAAGCAATAATTGAAATATTCCATGAACAGTATGGAGTGCTTCTACGTGACTTTTTTGTTCAGATTAAATTCTTTCTCCATATGTTGAAAGCCAAATGGCTGTCATGGGACCTGCTGGAAAATTGCTTCACCTAGTATTAGACAGACATTTACAATAGCTAATTTAAAATTATTAAGACTTAACTAACCAGTTCCCTTATCATATGTCCTCAGAAAAACAAAACAAAACAAACCCAAAACATCAACAATAACAAAAGCAAAAAGTCTTAATGCAGGTCAGGACAGCCTTGGTCACCTCAAAGGAATTCTGTTCCAGCTTGCATCCCCAAAGTCCACTACCTTGCTGCATGGCTGATTGCACAGTCCCTTACCCTTCTGATCTGACCCAGGCTATCCACCACATCAAGCTCTACTGCTTCAGGAATATCCCAAGACATTTACACCATTCTTCTTGAATGCTTATGGCAGCTGTATAAGGCAGTATACCATTAGGCCCCAGATGAGCTTTTCCTGCAGCAGAGACTGCCAGCTGTATTTTCATGTGTATAAGCTAACAGGGCCAAGAAAATCTGTGTTCAAACTGAAAAAAGAAAAAAAGAAAGCAAAGAGCATAGTTGCAACTTCATCAGTTTTTCTCTGAGTGCAATAGCCACGTGAGTAACGCAGTTATAGAAACTAACTGGAAATAATTCCAAAACTTCCCTCACCACAAAACAGTATGAAAATATTTTAATGTTCCACTATCTTACACATGGTTCTGAATGTATAGAAATATCTGACTGAACTTACAGCTACATTTTAAGAAAATATACCTTTCAAAAACCATCTTGACAAAGAGCATGCACTTTGCGGGGCTCAAAATAAAAGGGAATCCAGATCTGCCTGTAGTGTCCTGGGAGAGTCCACTGTCAAAGGAAGCATGGAGTCACTACTGATCCAGCATTGCCACTGTCACAGCATCCAGCTAAAATCAGCTGAATTTAGCATAATTGACCTGGACTGAGTCGTGGTGGTCCTGTATTGTGAAACAGATAGCCAGATACAACAGAGACAGGGTGCAAACAGTGTAGATTAATAAAATGAACCAGTACTTTATTAGAGGCTATGCTCACCATTTACCAGTTAGGCTCACCAGTCACTTTGAAGCCAGTTGTTTCAAAGATGAATGTTGTCAGAGATGAACTTAGGTAATAAAAGGGGTGTGTGTGTGCATGTGTGTGTGGCAGGAGAAGGTCTGAAAGGTAAGTCTCGATGTCAGCTTACTGGTATGGGAACGGGTATATTAGCATTGCTGTGGGTGGAAAGTAAGGCTATGAAGTATCCAAGAGTTGAGACTTTAAGCATGTCCAATGTGAAAAAGACATTTCCAGAAGCTAGAGCAGACCCAGCTGTGCTAATTATTCTTGTCATTAATAAGTGCTGTTTCTTCTTTCCAATGAACCTGCCTCCTGCATATTTACTAAACATTGCAATCACTGCTAAATGAGTTTATGGGGAATAGCATTGTCAAAGTGATGAAATTATCAGAGGAAAGATTCAGAAGCAGCAAAAGAGTATTGTAAGAAATGACAACCAGAGACTGTTCCAATAGCTTATGAATTTGGCAAAGCAGTAGTGGGTCCTTCTCCCATGAAGGTCAACTAAAAATTCTAGCTGTACTGTAAACATGATTTTCCATATAACAGTGCCACACAATGTCCAAAGTAGCCCCTTAATATAAAATATCAATTTGATTTTCCTCAGATTAGCTCTCCTTTTGCAATGCAAATATTTTGAAGTGTACTAAACACATTCTAGCACCTCAGTATAAGGACTAAACTATTTGCATGCAAAATTACCCAAAGTAGACAGACTGGCACAAGCTTATGCTTCTGCCATATGTGCAGAAGAATTTCAGCCAGGAAACTAGTAGTATCTGGATACTATTTACAATTTAAATTTGATTTTACATTATTCTTCAAAAGAGAAAATAAATAAAAAGCTTTAATTAAAATTAATGCTGTATGTGATGCGAAGTTTACCCCAATGTTACCTGACTACTCTTTTCCAGTGAAAAACATGGTCCAGGAAATGCAGAGAATTTTCTCGTTACAACAGTAGCATTTTGTATTGTTTTTTCTCTTAGTGCTCCTACTTTTTAGATTTATTTCCTTTTTTAAACGTGAAATCCATATCACTCACATTTCTTTTAGACATTAGTATTTGTGTCACTTTTCATTATCCCCCTCATACTGTGTGCAGCAGATTGTTCCTGAACTTTGTAGTGTGGCAGAATAAAAACCAGACTTTTTTGCCTAAGTGGGGATTCAGACTTCTATTTGCAGTGCAGTTAAGTTTGGAGGAACTCCACAGATTTTGAATGAGCTGATGTGATTTTGTACTGACAAAATGAAAAAAATATACCTGCTGTACTTATGAGTGAAATAACAGAATGTGAAAAACATAACTCTTGTGCTTCAAACATTCATAGAAGTACCACTTTTTGGAAACAGCCATCAGGACAAACTAGGATGGGGAAGGAAGAAGGGGATTTTGCCTGCCATTCCAGCTGCCCTTACACTCTTGCTAGACCTTTGTCCACAGCACCCACTGACAGACTATCTGGCAGTAATAGCTGCATTCAGTGCCAGTGCTGTGACAGCCTGATGGGGGTCACAAGCTGAGGGAATTCTGGCTCGTGCAGCTGCACTGTGCTGCCTGCCCTACCTGCTAGAAGTAGCAGGTAGAGTTTGACTGAAGCCAGCTTTGTGCCCACGTGTAAGCACAAGAAACGTAAGCCACAGATATAATTTTCCTGGCTTCAAGTACTATCACCCTGGGGAGATGGGTGTTTAATAACGTATTTCCCTTGCCTCAGTGTTAGGTGTTGTCTCTGTATCTTCAGGTAATATCCATACTTTGCATTCAAATAACTTTTAGTGGGAAAATATACCTTGCCATTTTGGCTCTTTTCACTTAGAGGAAATCCAAGGACCTAAAAATGGTAAGTAAGATCAAAACAAAGCATAATTTAAGCAATGTGCTTTCAAGATCAGTTTTGGACTCTAGGAGGAAAACATTTCCCAGACAAAACTGTCTGATTTGTTTTTCCTACTTTATGTCCGTTTTTTATCTTCACTAAGTCTTCCAGAGTGGTAAGCAGACACGAAGAGTGCATGGGAAAAACGGGCTTTCAACACAAGGCATTCCTACGCCTCTGGAGCTACGGAGATGCCACCAGAGCACCTTGCCCTGCTGGCACTTACCCTCACTGTCAAGTCAGTGGAGCCCTTCTTGTTTTCAGTTCTGTTTTCAGTCAAAACAGAACCAGTCCCCACTTATCGCCTGCTGCCTGATGGATAAAACTAACTCTAATGTTCACTTTACTCATGGAAGAATAAAAGTACAAAGAGCTAGTGCTTGCTCTAGTGCCAGCATCCCAAGTCAGCAGATATTCTCCCCAAGCAGAAAAGTAAATGAAAATACTAGGTTTTATTTCTCTTCTAATGAAAACTGAACGCAAAGAGAAAATTATTGGCTGATACAAAATCGACATACCTTCTGTGGCCCCTTAGCTACACCAAACTGAACAAAAGTTTGAGTTTTCTTTTTTTTTCCTTACTGTTGCTGCTTTTCAAGGTAAAACTGATCATGCTTGATCTCACCACAGCCATGGCCATGTTTATCTAATGTATGCTAATATCACTCAAATATGCTTACCCATGCCTCACTTCCTTTAAAATGGTTACAGCGTGTCACGTGTCCAAACTAACAAAACCACATTTTTTTGTTCTATTTTGGCTTCCTAAAAATCATCATGTTTGGGGTTCTTTTCAGTCTCAGAAACGGTGAACAAATGCTTTGGTGCATTGACTCCTTCCTGAGAAGATTTTGCTGCAAGAGCCAACATTTCTGCTCCACTGACTTTCCAAAAACATCTCACAAAAGTACTCAAAATTTGTGGTTGTGTAGAAAGTTTAGTGGAAATTCTCCACGTTACTTGTCTATCCTTGCATATTAATATCAGTGCGTTTTAGACGGTGGTTTGAGTTCAAACATTGAATTAATTAAGCGGCGAAGCCCAGCCTCGAGGAGCCTGCTAGCAAAAGGCGTGCCAACATCTCCCTCTACTGCCCGCGGCGGGGAGAGCAGCTGCTGGGCCCTCCCGAGCGGCTTCGTCCGTTTTCCAGGGCGCCCTGAAAGCGGTGGCAGTCAGGCTGGGCTGCGCAATCAGCCCTCAACTCTAGCAGTTTCCCCTTCACTCAATATGGGAGTAAACCCGCAAGTGCTTCCCTTTCGCATCTTTCATAAGAGTCTTTTTTGCTAGAGCTGTGTGCTGCTGAACACCGTGTGCGCTTGTTAATGAACCCTTTAATGTGTTGCTTCCCCTGCCAAAAAAAATCAACTTGCAGGCACATACTAGACCGAACATCCTTGCACAGTGCAAATCTGAAAGGTGTCTTTCACCACCATTTCTTTCCTCAGGTGCACAGAAAGTCAAATCTCCTTTGAAAATTCTCCGAGAAACTTTTAGGAACCTGGTTTGCAATTTTGAAGTAGAGATGTGAATACAAAGTCAACTTTTGCATGCACAAACAGAGCATAAGCATTCTTGAAAATTAAGGAAGGGTTTGTCTGCAGCTGGCTTTGAACAAGTGTGCAGGCAAGATGTGCGAAGCCTCTGCCACGCAGAAATCTTCTTGCTAGGATCATCTGCAACATCAGACACTGCCCAAGGGAGAGGGCGGCTATGGGGTATTAGCTCCACAAAGAGAATAAGCTGCAGAGTGAACGATCCCTGCTTTCTCTTATGAAGAGTACTGTGTCGCTACAGGAGGTCAAGAGTATCTCTGGAAAGGCTTTCAACTGAAACATTTCTAACTCTTTTGAGTATGGGATGAGGCTCGAATTAGTTTTCAAAGGATATGACTCTTCCATTGGAGCCATACCCTTTTGTTTTTGTCTCTGTGACCGAGTTTTCCTTCTTTATCTAAACCCATGCAAACCTGTCAACCGCATCACCCATCTCTGCTTAGAATTGCTATCCTCTAAGCACCTGAAATAACATATGACAGATCTATCCAGTCTCACTCATTTGAAGTGAGCTGTCTCCTCTTACTTTTGGCTTCATTTTCATGCAGTCATAAAGATTCACAGCATATATCAATGGAAAATGTAATATAGCACTCAGAAGTTTTCAAATCTCACTCATTCAAATGAGTGTGAGTTGACAAGTCTGATGTGATAAAATAATGCAAAGGGGTTTAAAGATTTCACTTAAATGCACAATGAAATGAAGCCTTTTTTCTTTCCTTTATTTTTTCTGCTTTTTTTTGAACGTCAGAAACAAATTCTAAAAAGCTGCATCAAACTGATAGAAAATAAGGAGACTCTTAGTGTAAAGCCTGTCATTTCTCACCTCAAAAGCAGAAGTGCTTTCCAGTCACCCCCACTTATTCTGACATAGTTTTACAGGGCAAGGTGAAGAGAGGAGGTGAGGTAGGCAATTGTAAAGATATAGAAGATTAAGGAATTGCATGCAATGGAGTAGTGGCTTTATCAGAATAAACTTGAAAAAAAAAATTATAAATGAAGCAAAGACATTAGCAGTAGCACACCTTAGTTTGCACAGCTACCACATCGTAAAAGTGGGGAAGAGACAGAAGAGAACAAAAAGAAATAAAAGCTGGTAAGGAAGATCACCCATATGCTTCAGTTGGTGGATTAAGTTTTCAGCTGTTGGATTTTAAAGTACTGTGGTAGTGAAGAACATTTTAGAATGGTTAGATTGATTTGATGGGAAAATACAAATGCATATTGAAAAAGCGAAGAGTTAACACACTGGTGAGTCCTAGTCCTTACAAGTACTGGTAATATAAAATTAAAATGTCAAACTTGGGCAGCTAGGTGCAGGTTTCTATATTTCTATTTGATACATAAATAGTTGCAGATGAGTCTTCAGAAGAGCTGGAATCACAAAAATGTTATTGAGATTGGCTCAATAAGAAGGTCCACACCTCATCTGAAAAGCCTTCTTATTTATTTAGACATGTGAATCCAGCTTCTTAACTTTATGAGCCCTGTTTCAGAGGCCAGCCTCAGATGACTTAAATGTAGTAAGATCTAATGAAGAGGACTGCACTTCTTATGACTTATGACCCTACTGAAGTGAAACTTCATTGGAAAGACATGTATGTACACATCCTGTTTAGTGGGAGATCCAGGTGCATCAGATAGAAGAAAATAACCCCAGGTTAGCCTTCTTGAAGCTTTCTTTAAAGCATATAGTACTTCCTATTCTCAAAAGAATAAGGTGGGCTAAATGGACCACTTTTTATCCACCATTTGGTAATCCTTGTCTACCAACTGTGCAGAATTTTAAAGCCACTCTGAGTCTCACACAATGCAAAAATTCAAGCATGCCACTGTGTTAAACGTGAACAATTCAACACTCCTCAGAATTCTGTACAGCTACTTGGTATTTTGTATCTATCTGTCTCCTTTGGACAGCCGAAAAAAACAGAAGACAGAAGAAAGCCCTGGAAAGGGGTGACAGGCAAAGCAAAGGAGCCAAAGATGAAAAGTCTGATACTGATGAATACAGACCTCTCCACCAGATAATGTAACTAGAATTTTCTTCAAAAACCACTAGGACCAGACTTTATTTCCATCTTCTTATAGAGTCCCACAGTCCTTCCAGCTGGAAGAGACCTTGAGAGTCTCCTGCTCCAAGCAGGCGTTCAACACTGCATTCAGGTTGGGTTACTTAGGACTTTGTCCAGTTATGGAGATGGCACAAATTCTCTGAGCAATCTTGTCTGCTGATTAATTATCATTTCACGAAAATTTTGTTTCCTAATATCCAGTGAGAACCTATCTCAACTTACGACAATTATGGCTCATGCTCCACCCGAACACCTTAGAAAACTGGGGGGCTGTATCACTGCAGGCCTCTTCCTTTGGTGCCTGGGCTGCTGTTGGGTGTTTCTAAAGCTGTCTCTTCTCCTGGCTGAACCGACCCCAGTCTTGCAATCTCTCCTTGCAGGCCAAGGTCTCCATCCCCCACCATCTTGATGCCACATCTGACATTGCTTGTCATTCTGCAGATCCTGTTTCTTGCCCTGATGACCACAACCTTTTACTTTCCCTTGACAGCAATGGATTTTCTCAGAAAATTTCAAAGATCAAACATCTTTGCATACTTTCTACCAGGGTCTCATAGAAGTAGTCAAGATTATTTAAGAATCATAGAGTTACAGAATGGCTTGGGCTGGAAGGGGTCTTAAAGACCATCTATACCCAACCCCCCTTCCACGGCAAGAACACCTTCCACTAGATCAGGCTGCCCAAGGATCTGTCCAGCCCGGACTTGAAATCTGCAAGGGATGGGGCATCCACTTCTCTGGGCAACCTCTTCCAGTGTCTCACAGCCCTCACAGTAAAGAACCTCTTCATAATATGCAATCTAAATCTATCCGCTTTCAGTGTAAAGCCATTACCCCTTGTCTTATCACTGAATGTCCTTGTAAAAAGTCCCTAGACTTTTGTATATATGTATGTTTGTATCTCCGTACACAATCATAGAATCATTTAGGCTGAAAAAGACACTTAAGGTCATTGAATCCAACTGCAAAACTAACATTGTCAAATCCACCATGAAACCATGTCCATAAGCGCCATGTCTATATGTCTTTCAGATACCTTCCGCCTTCAAAGACATCTCTGGGCAGCCAGCTCCAATTCTTGATAACCCTTTAGGTGAAGAAATTTTTCCTCTCATGGCACAACGTAAGGCCATTTCCCCTTGCCACATTACTTGCTGCTTGGGAGAAGAGCACTACATGCACTTTGCTATAACCTCCTTTCAAGTAGTTGTAGAGAGCGATAATGTTTCCCCTGAGCATCCCTTTCTCCAGACAAACTCCTCATAAGATTTGCTCTTCAGACCCTTCATCAGCTTCGTTGTTCTCCTTTGGACCCCCTCCAGCACCTCAATGTCTTTCCTATAGTGAAAGGTTCAGAACTGAACAGTATTCGAGGTGTGGCCTCACCAGTGCCCAGTACAGGGCGACTATCTCTGCCTTTGCCCTGTTGCAGCACTATTACTGATACAAGCTAGGATGCCATTGGCCTTCTTGGCTGCCTGGGCACAAACTGGATCATGTTCAGCTCTGTCGCTCAGCATTACCTTTTCCACCAGCTGGTCCTTTTCCACAAGAAGCTTTCCAGCCACTCTTCCCCAGGGCTGCAGGGTTGCCTGGGATTTTGTGGCCCAAACGCAGGACCCATTGCTGAGCCTTGTTGAACATCACACCACTGGCAACAGCCCACTGATCCAGCCTGTCCAGATCCCTTTGCAGAGACTTCCTACTCTTCAGCAGATCAACACTCCCACCTGTCTTGGTGTCATCTGCAAATTTACTCAATAGCTTGTCCAGATCATTGATAGGGATATTAAACATAATTAGCCCCAATACTGAGTCTTGAGGGACACGACTAGTAACTAGCAGTTGCCAACTGCATATAACTCTATTTATCACACCACTTTGGGCCTGGTCATGCAGCCAGTTTTTTACCCAGTTAAGAGTACACCTGCTCAAGTCATGAGCAGCTAGTTTCTCCAGGAGAATGCTGAGGGAAATGGTGTTAAATGCTTTATTAAATCCAAGTAAACAGTATGGACAGCATTTGCCTCATCCACCAAGCTAGTCACCTTGTCATAGCAGGAGATCAGGTTGGTTAAGCAGGACCTGCTCTTTATAAACCCATGTTGACTGGGCTTGATGACACAGCTGTCCTCTATGTGCTCTGTGAGGCCTCTGATATGCTCCATAACCTTTTCCTGCACAAACGTCAGGCTGACAGGCCTGTAGTTCCCTTGATCCTTCTCCTGGCTCTTCTAGTAGGTGAGCATCACCTACGTTATTTGGTAACCTCCAATAAACTGGGACCTCTCTGGTTATCCAGTATTGCTGATGGATGATGGAAAGTGGCTTGGTGAGCACTTCCACCAGCTCCCTCAGTACCCTTGGGTGGATCTCACCCAGCCTCATAGACTTGTATATATCTTTGTGTGTGGTGTGGCAGGTCACTAACCATTTCCTGTTTATTACAGGGCTTCATTTTGCTCCCTATCTTATAGCTCAGGGAGGTGGGTACTCTTAGAACAATTAGTCTTACCATTGAAGACTGAGGCAAAGAAGGTGTTAAGTACTTCAGCTTTTTCCTCATCCTCTGCAATTATGTTTCTCTTCACATCTCAT
This sequence comes from Psilopsiagon aurifrons, assembly GCA_025447955.1. NCBI lineage: Eukaryota > Metazoa > Chordata > Aves > Psittaciformes > Psittacidae > Psilopsiagon > Psilopsiagon aurifrons. The sequence goes on along the minus strand of JAOEHY010044037.1, from coordinate 27,110 downwards.
AAAGGATGGAGATTCTCTTTGGCCCCCCTTTTGTTGTGAATCTATTTATAGAAAAAATAATCTTACTGCCTTTTACAAGCCAAATGAAGTCTGTCTCATCCTCATCAGCTGCTGGTAGCACATATTCTCCTTGCGTCCTGTCAGGGAAGACCTGTGAAAGTCCTTCCATGAAGGCCAAGGCAAAGAGCACAGGGTATCTCAGCCTTTTATGTGTCTACTGCCACTAGTTCAACCACCTCATTTAGCTGCATGACAACATATTCTTTTTTTATTCTTTTTATTCATCTGTTCAGATAGAGGCTCACCTTGTTGCCCTTGGTGTCTTTCAGCAATTTCAGCCTTACCTGAACTTTGGCTATCCTGACAGTACCCTTGCATGCTCAGAAAATGTTTCTTCCTTTCTGCCTGTCCTCACTTCTGCCTCCTACGTCAGACCATTTGCAGTGGGGCTCATCCATGTGTTCCCATTTAGCCAAGCTGGTCTTATGATAGGTAGGCTGTTATCCTGAAAATCTGGATGACTTGGAGCTTGTAGGAGATCGCCCCTGAAGACTTGCCAGTTTTCTTTACAGCAATTGCAGTAGTTCCCCAATAGTTTCATCATCCAGACAAAGCCTTGACATGAATCAGAAGCAGTTGTCACTGCCATCTGGCATTCGAGTTGTTTTTCGTGTATTGCTATGTTATTTACTGCTGCACAATAAATGCATAATGCTTACAAAATTAAAAATGTCAGCCTTTCCTTTTTCTGCGACTAGATCAGTTGCTTATCTTTCTTTGCACATGCTTCAAGATTTGGTGGGGTGTTGCTCTGATATTGCTTTTGTGAAGGGGGGCTGGGCTATGTTTCAGTTTTAAAGCCATGCTCCCTGAAGGAATGGTGGAGAAAAATATTTTTCATTCTGTAATGGTGCATTTCTACTAGATATAAAACATGGAAGATTTTACTGAAAAGAACTCTTGCAGGCTCTTTCGTAAATGGGAACTTCTAGTTTTGCTGTGATTACAACGCATAAGAGGAGGAGGACTTTCCTGTGTGTGATAATCATAAACACTGATGGGAAAATAAAAGCTCTCAAGAACTAGCTCTGAGCCCATCAGAGCACACTTGTGTGAGTAAAGGTGGATCTGGAAGGAGGGGAGGTAATACAGCCCCATATGGGTAATTTACAAGGTGCTGTACCTTTTAGTCTTTGGAAAATTCTCAAAACACAGCTTCAAGTTTCATGGGAAATGAGATTGTTAATCTAATTCTGAAACGACCTCCATGTGAATAATAGCCAGCTCACCAGCTATCACACTCAATCAGCAGTCTGTACTGGAGGCCCCAGGAGACATCCACACAGTTTGAAGACTGATTTGGTATATTCAGTGAAGGATGATTTTCCACATGTGCACATGTGCTTGTATGTGTGTTTTGAGGAATTTGTCCTAATAAGACACTTTGAAATATTAAGTTACATTCTTGAAGATGTTAATCTTCCTATAATTTAAATAAAAGTTGCAAAGAACAAGTAAGATTTTTTTCTGTTTGATTGGTTGGTTTGAGTTTTTTTGTTCTAGTCCTGCAGTTTATACAATTTCCACACTTACATTTCTGGGTATGGCTTCTTATGGTGAACAGAAGGAGGGTGTACTTATATGACTGTTAGATATTTTTCTTGTCTAGTGCAACATACCATTTCATGGCATATGCTCTCAATTTCCTTTAGCACCATTAAGTGACATTTCTTTACCATGAGGGATAAAATCCCTAACAGCTCCTGTTCCTCATCTATCTAGTGGATTTTTATTGCACTCCTTTGTATTGACTACCTCACTGATGCTTCCCACTAAGCTGAAATTTTGTCACATTTCAACAGATTCTTTCCTCAAGGCTAACAGTACAAAGACTTTAGCTAATTTAGATCTCCTTTTTGTAGTCTGTTTTCAAATGTAGACTTCTCTGAAGACCTGTGAGCAACTTGTAGGCAAAAATGCAGGGTACACTTGATAAGAAATCAAATTCCTCTCAAGTGCTCTATTACTGACCCTACAGATCAGACTTTTCTGACGTCCTTTTCAGAAGCTTTACCAGTCCTGAGCATAACTCTTCCTTCTATAACGCCTTTCTTGTAGTACTTTAAAAGTCTTTACATAGAATCATAGAATCATAGAATAGTTAGGGTTGGAAAGGACCTTAAGATCATCTAGTTCCAACCCCCCTGACATGGGCAGGGACACCTCACACTAAACCATATCACCCAAGGCTATGTCCAACCTGCCCTTGAACACCGCCAGGGATGGAGCATTCACAACTTCCCTGGGCAACCCATTCCAGTGCCTCACCACTTTTCTTATGTAAAGAATTTCTTCCTCATATCCAATCTAAACTTCACCTGCTTAAGTTTGAACCCGTCACGCCTTATCCCATCACTACAGTCCCTAATGAAGAGTCCCTCCCCAGCATCCTCATAGGCCCCCTTCACATATTGGAAGGCTGCTATGAAGTCTCCACACATCCTTCTCTTCTCTCCAGGCTGAACAGCCTCAACTTTCTCATCCTATCTTCATACGGGAGATGCTCCAGTCCCATGATCATCCTCATGGCCCAGCTCTCAACTTGTTCCAACAGTTGCATGTCCATTTTATACTGAGGACACCAGAACTGCACACAATACTCAAAGTGAGGTCTCACAAGAGCAGAGTAGAGGGACAGGATCACCTCCCTTGATCTGCTGGTCACACTCCTTTTGATGCAGCCTAGGATATGGTTGGCTTTCTCTGCTGCAAGTGCACACTGCAGGCTCATGTTCGTTTTTCCATTGACCACCACGCCTAAGTCCTTCTCCTCGGGCTGCTCTGAATCTTTTCTCTGCCCAACCTGTAGCTGCTCCTGGGATTGTTCTGACCAGGTGTAGGACCTTGCGCTTGGCATGATTAAATTTCATCAGGTTGGCATCAGCCCACCTCACAAGAGTGTCCAGGTCCCTCTGGATCCCATTCCTTCCCTCCAGTATATCGACCAAACCACCCATCTTGGTGTCCCCGGCAAACTTGCCAAGGGTGCACTCAATCCCACTGTCCATGTCACCAACAAAGATGTTGAACAAGACAATGTCAGCTGGACATTGAGCCATTGAGCACAACTCTTTGAGTGTGCAGCCATCCAGCCAGTTCTTTATCCACCGAGTAGCTCATCCACCAAATTGTACCTCTGTCCAGTTCAGAGACAAGGATGTCAAGGACAGTGTCAAATGCTTTTCACAAGTCCAGGTAGATGACATCAACTGCTCTAGCCCTGTCTATCAGTTCCATAGCCCCATCATAGAAGGTCACCAGATTGGTCAGACAGGAATTCCCCTTAGTGAAGCCATGCTGGCTGTCACCAAACACCTTGCTGTATTTCCTGTGCCTCAGCATGCTTTCTGGAGAATCTGCTCCAAGATTTTGCCAGGCACAGAGGTGAGGCTGACTGCTCTGTAGGTTCCCAGCTCATCCATTTTCTCCTTCTTGAAAATGAGGGCTATATTTCCCTTTTTCCAGTCATCGGGAACTTCACCTGACTGGCATGATTTTTCAAATATGATGGACAGTGGCTTAGCAACTTCATTTGCAGCTCCTTCAGCACCCATGGATGGATTTCATCAGGTCCCATGGACCTGTGTATGTTCAGGTTCTTAAGATGGTCTCGAACCAGATCCTCTCCTACAGTGGACCCAAGGGTCTTCATTTGCACTGCCCCTGCATTTGCCTTCCAACACTTGGGTGGTGTGGTCAGAGCATTTGCTGGTAAAGACTGAGGCAAAGAAGTCATTAAGAATCTCAGCCTTCTCCAAATCCAGGGTAGACAGTTCTCCCAGTAGCTTCTGGAGAGGGCTCACATTGTCCCTAGTCTGTCTTTTATTTGCAATGTACCTAATAGAATCCCTTCATGTTGTCCTTAACATCCCTAGCCAAGTTTAATTCTAAGTGGGCCTTAGCCTTCCTAACCTGGACCCTAGCTTCCTGCATGTTGTGCGTGATCTTTCATTTGCAGATCCTATCTACTCCTGATTTTTAGCTGAATGAAGGCCAAATGTTATTTTTCTCTGGTTTAGTATATTTCTTCTAGCACTGCCCACTTTGGAGTCTTACCATACATTAATTGGTAGTAGATAAAAAGTAATGCACATTAAGGTTTGCAGTTTGCTTAAAAGTGAGATGAACAAATATTATTATGCTAAAGAGGGAAGGACAAACTGAAGCATGGACAGGTGATGAAGCTGAGTGTAGCTACATATGGAATAAAATCCACATAATCTGATACTCAGAACAGTGATTTGTTCTCATAATTAAGTTTGTTTCAGTTACTGTATTTCCAGGCACTGAAATCCCAGGTGATATCTTGATCCTTACTACAGCCCAAAGAATAAACTGCAATTAATATATGGCTCTGCCTGGAGCTCCATTATTAGAATCATAGAATCAAAGAATAGTTAGGATTGGAAAGGACCTCAAGATCATCAAGTTCAAGCCCCCCTGACATGGGCAGGGACACCTCACACTAAACCATGCAACCCAAGGCTCTGTCTAACCTGGCCTTGAGCACCACCAGGGATGGAGCATTCACAACTCCCCTGGGCAACCCATTCCAGTGCCTCACCACCCTTACAGTAAAGAATTTGCTCCTCATATCCAATCTAAACTTCCCCTGTTTAAGTTTGAACCCGTTACCCCTTGTCCTCTCACTACAGTCCCTAATGAAAAGTCCCTCCCCAGCTTCCTTATGCCAGAATTCTGTATCTCCTTCCCCCTTCAGCCTGTGTACTGAGTGGTAGCTTTTAGGTCTGCTCATTGAGTTTGCATGCATGCTCTTGTCCCGCTGGATTCCCAGTGCCTCTCCCAGCAGCTCATCTCGCAGCTACCAGCAGTTTCTCTTACCCTGGCAGAAAATTCCCTATCAACAGCCACATGGGGAGAGCACCCAGGACACCTTCCACAGCCAGCACTAGCAGTTAGGAGGGTCAGAGTTAGGTCTCTGCCTCTGACAAGTCTTGAGCATTGGGATGGTTTTGTGGCACCACAGTATGGAATCTTTTCCCCTCCTCCCCCATAGCATGAGAAGTTTCAGAAGCCAGATGTGTGGTGCAACTCTGCTGAATCTCATGTTGCAAGGGTGCCTGGGGCTAGGATGTGGCTTATAATATGAAAACAAATTATTTAAATGCTGCCATCCTGTTGCTGCACAAAACCATCACCCAGCTCAGCATGGCTGGCAGGCGTATTTTTCTAGAATTAGTGAGGTTAATTTTTGGCTTGGAGGTACAGTGTGAAGAAACCGATCCCTTCACTGCGTCCTTCAGATGTAGGGAGAAATTGCTATGACTTATTCCTTCCTCAGGCTCTGGCACTTTAAAAATTACATAGGTGTTAAGAGGCTTGCTTGTTGGTTTGCTGCTGCTGCAGCTGCTGTTATTGTTGTTTGAAGATTCTCACTTGCCAATGCAAATCTTGCCACTTCATTCCTCTCCAGCATCCCCATTCTCTGTCTTCTCCCACTCCACCTTCTCCTCTATTTCTTTCTCCATCCTTTTAGGTGACATCATTGGGTTGGACCAGTCACCCACTGCCTGCCACCCCTACAGAAACCCTGCCCGAAGTAAGCTCTCCTGCAGTAATCTAATCTGGAATGTGCTATTTGATTTCAGCAGTGCAATTGAATCAGCCGCCTGTAGAGCTACACACTCTCCTGCCAGCTTGGCAAACTGGAGCTTAACCACTTCCCTTCAAGGCTAGGTCTGAAAAGCATGGGATATAGTTCCACCATGAATCAACTCAGAGCTGAAAAAAAAAAATGGCAGGAGCCCATAGAAAATATCCTACACACTTCAGTAAAGTTAAATTAAATGAGAACTATTGACATCATCAATTTTTTGTACTTTGTTGTGCAGGCTGAAGATTTTTAAAAGTGGAGAAGAAGAGAAAATTACTTTTTTGTCCCCTAGCAGCAGGAAGGAGGTCTAATCCATACTGTGTCTCCAGGTCTCTCACCTGTCTCCTCCTCTGGCCTGGAATTACAATTTTCTGTCTGCTTGAACACGTTAATGGCATTCAGGAAAGATCATTTCTGTAATTATTGTGTCACTACCACACAGAATTATTCGATGAAAGATGTAATTATCCATCAGATTAAAAAGGTTTATTCAGAAGCACCCAGCCCAACCTCACACACTTAGTTGTATGGGACTTCTTCCCCAGAAGTAGCCTTCATCTATGTGTTTGCAGGGTGCTGCAATATTCACAGTGCCTGGTGAGCCCAGGCATTCATACCTCAAGCTAAAATAAATTGGAGAAAGCTTTTAAAATTATTGCACAGCTCATAAAATGCAGCACTGGCTTCTCACACCATGCCAGCTCTTCTGGTTCCACTCATAAGTTCCTTCAGTGGCTGAACTCATAGACAGTTCTACTTCTAAATCACACTAGGTACAGTCCATAGGCTGTGAGCTATGCTGGGAGGCAGTGTGCTGCTAATCATTTAATGTTTTCTTTTATCTTTGTTTTCTTTTTTCCTTTTCTTTTTTTCCTTAAGAGATGTTTTTTACTCTTTCCCTTCTGATTTCTTCACTGAGATGCAGTCCTTGGAGTCTGACAATCCGTCTACAACTTGAGGTATTTAGGGTGGAGGTAGGAATGGAAAACTTGTCCAAGTTCATGACCACTTTTTCTTGGAACTAATCATCCATGTTCCTCTCGCCAGCTTCAAAGCTAGATTCAACATAAAACTTGTTAGATAAAGCTATATGGGCAATGTTGTGAATAAAATAATTCTTCCAAACGTAATCTGGCAAAGCTGTGCACTCCATGTTCAGCAGATGCTTTATTTAACAGTTAATTTTCCTTTAGAATTCCTGCCCCATCCTCCCCTTGCTTTTTATCTAACAGGTTTGCACGTGTACATGTTCTCTCCATGGTGTAAGTGAACATCTTCTTTAAAGATCAGATTGTTTTTCCTTTTCCTCCTCATTACCAATAAACTCCAAAATGCTGAATTTTATGCCCAGCTTTAAAACTGATTATGTCAGACCAAGTTCAAATTAAGCAATATGTGTGAGCATGTGAGACTTAAAAGGATGATTTGCCAACTCATGACCATGGAAGCTGTGTTTTAGAGACTTATACTTGAAATCTTGCCAAGGAAAACAACTTTGTGAGCTTTTATTACTGTCTATTCCTAAAGGAAGAATGATAGCTCCACTGATATTACCTCTGAGCTCTTCTACCCACCTTTACTCATTGCTGCCACAGGCTTTATGTTGTGAAAACAGGTGAAGCATAGGCAGCATTTGATTCTTAAAAGTGCAGTAGATAAGATCAATAAATTCTGGTTGAAAAAGAATTCTCTTAAAAATGCAGAAGATTTGTTACATGCAACAGTTTTGGTTCTTTAGCACCCGTTAGTTTTCACACTATAATATATGCAATATTTAGTCTGAATAGAATATAGGTATATTCGTGACCAATTTCTGGGTAGTAACAGAGTTTTGCATTATGCATGCTCAGTAAGTTCTTTTTGATAATAAGAGGCCTGGATGTAGTACTACAGGTGGGGTCTCACGGGAGTAGAGAGAAAGAGTCACCTCCTTCTACCTTCTGGTCATGCTGCTTTTGATGTAGCCCAGGATACAGTTGGTTTCTGAGATGCGAGCACATACTGCTGGCTCATGTCAAGTTTATTATCAATCAACACCCCTAAGTCCTTCTCTTCAGGGCTGGTCTCAATGCATTCTCTGCCCAGCCATAGCTCATGGGATTCCCTCAAAGTCCCTCTGGATGGCATTCTTTCCCTCCAGCATATCAACAGGACCACACAACTTGGTGTCATCAGCAAACTTACTGAGAGTGTACTGACTCCCACTGTCTATGTCACGACAAAAATTTTGAACAGGATTGGTCCAAACACTGACCCTTGATGAACGCTGCGCGTTACTGGTCTCCAATTGGACATTGAGCCACTGATCATAACTCTCTGAATGTGACCATTTAGCTAATTTACCCACTGAGTGGTCCATGCATCATTCAATGAGTGCCTCTCCAGTTTAGAGACAAGGATGTCACACAGGACAATGTCAAATGCTTTGCACAAGTCCAGGTAGATGATGTCAAGTGCTCTGCCTCTATCCATCAGTTCTGTAGCACCATCACAGAAAGCCACCAAATTGGTCAGGTAGGATTTGCCCTTAGTAAATCCGTGTTGGCTGTCAACAATCACTTTATTTTCGAGGTGCCTTAGTATAGTTTCCAGTAGGATCTGCTCCATGATCTTGCTGGAAATGGGGTAAGAGTAACTGGCCTATAGTTCCCTAGGTCTTCCTTTATTTCTTTTTTAAAATTAGGAACTATATTTCCCCTTTTCCAGGCAGCAGTAACTTCACCAGACTGCCACAATTTCTCAAATATTATGGATAGTGGCTTAGCAGCTTAATCTGCCAGTTCCCTCAGGACCCACAAGTTTCTTATCAGGTCCTATAGACTTGCGCATGTTCAGGTTCTTTAGAACTGTAGAATCCTGTAGATCTTTTTCTACAATGGGTGGTCTTCATTCTCCCAATCCCTGCCTTTGCCTTTTGTGATTTCTGTGACACCAGCAGTGTGGCTGGAGCACTTGCTGGCGAAGACCAAGGCAAAAAGTCATTGAGTACCTCAGCCTTCTCCATGTCTTGGATAACCAAGTCTCTCACTTCCTTTCAGAGAGGGCCCACATTTCCTCTTTTCTTACTTTTATTGCTGATGTATGAATCAAATTCACCAAATCTCATTAACACAAAAGAAGACACCAATTTCTAAAGTTTTTTTTCTTTTTTTTTTCTTTTTTAATAATATCTAAACAGATCTCAAAAATATTATGTGCAGTTTTTTGCTAAAATATCTGTATTGCAAGGAAAAAAATGCATATAAAAAGCAATGAGGTAAAGAGTTTGGGAGGTTAGGCTTTTGGCACCCATGCTATGAAGTGGAAGCCTGAGCACTGGGGTTCCTGCCTGGCTCACCTGCTGTGAAGCCAGGATGTCCAGGAGTCACTGCTGAGAGGCTTCTTGGTGCCTCTGAGGGCTCCTAGGTACCTGGTTCCTTTCTCAGGGCAGAAGGGTAGAGGATGCCATGGCTGAACCAAGGACATTGCTGCTCAGTCTGCCACCCCTATTAGCTTCAAGAATTAAATGCTTGTATTATTTCAAAATTACTCTTCTTCCTAGATGTTTTCCTTGGCAGGGTGTTTCAAAGTTTCTGCTATGTGCCCCCAAACATAACGCTTTTTCAGGATGTTGAAGTTTCTGAATGGAAATGAAAATTTCTGGGCCGTGACACGTCACTAGTGCCTCTGCAATGTTGTTGGCTGGAGCAAAGGAGCAAAGATACCTAGATCAATTTTGAGAGGCAAAGAAAGAGCAAGGTGTTGGTGCTGTGCTTGTCTGTGAATATGTGCAGGTTTATCTGTTTGGTTTCTGAAGTTGACACCATCTTTGTATATTTAGTTGAACTCAACTTTATGCCCACCCCTTTTCTTCAGAAATTACTCAGGAGTTGCACAAAGTGTTCGAGTTCAGTGCTACTCAGAGAATAAGACTGTTCAAAGCCAAGCACATAGGGATCATTTGGGAGTGCAAATACTCATGGAATCACAGACATGCTCCTTGGGGTTTAGTTTTCAGGCAGGTGTGAGGTCACTCTCCCCAGCTGGAGTGGCCTAGATTTGAGCTGCCTCCCAGCTGAGGAGCCCTGACACCAAGCCTCATCGTACACCCTCTCCTCTCTGATTTTAGAAGACTGATGATGACCCTCAGGTTTCCAGCCGCACAGTGTAGCTTGATCCTCCTTACCTGCCTACACATCTCCCTTCTCATGAGTGGATTCTGCCAAAGAACCTGCTGTTCTCCCTACTGCAGAGATAATCATTGTTCCTTGCTTTTCTTCTAGAAACCTCTGTCTTCTGCAATCCAGCCCATCCTGCTGGAACCATCTGCTCCTCACAAATGCACGGAGAAAAGATTTATTATCATTAGAACACATGGAAATTAGAAAATGAGCTAATGGAAACCATTAATGTCCTCCTCTCAACAATCAGATAAATGGTAGATCAATGCAGTATATTAATAGGTTGGAAATAATACAAGATGATATAAACATTAAGGCCCAGATATTAGATGGCAAGAAAGCAAGTGAGGCGAAGACAGCACTCTATTATATCTATGAAAAATGTAGAATACCATATTTTAAGACATATTTCTTGTCCAGCGTTTTGATACCTTTGAATAGATAATGTTGAAAAACTGTTCTGTATCCTTCCATAATAACATCTAACTTTGAGATGAAACAGTTTGCCTCCTAACCAAGCAGATCTTATAGCAAGCCTGTAACAATGAATAAATTCTTTGTCACATATTCCACAGGTAAAATAACACTGATAGTCATAGTTTGCAGACAATAATTGTTACTTTTTTAATATAAATGGCTCTTTTGTTTGCATTGCGTGCATAACATTGTAAAAAGGAATGATTAAATATGATTGATTTAGCAGTTGCAGTACCCACACACATTCTGCATAAACCTCAAAGGAAAACCTCAAAGGATGGGTAAAAAACCCTCTAAAGGAAAATTACTGCAAAAGTACTTTATGCTAACCTGGCATCATGCATGAAAATAAAATAATGTCTGTAAGTGAGTGATTCTCAAGCTTGAGGGACTAATTATGCTTTTAATGTGGTCACATTCTTTGGAAAATATTAGAAGCCTTAGGATTCAAGAAATTTTGCTTCTCAAATAAAACTTTGTGGAGGTCAGTCTATTTGCATCATCAGGGTTCAGTTTTAATTAAAATTCCCCCCAAAATTCCCTTTGAATTGCTTTGTGTCATTGCCTGTGGGAGCATTTATGAATGCAGATGATGATTTGAACTACCACAAATCCCATAACTGAGAGGTCAGAAAGGTCAGATCATGGCAGGTCAGTGAAGAAGTGAAAACAAACCATAAATTATCTCCACCAGAAGGACATGTTCAGCCAAACGTCACAGGTTTTGTTTTTCAGTTTCTAACAGCACTCTGCCACCCTATCACAGAGCTTGGTTTTAACAGCTCATAGTAGGTCATTGTGACCAAGAGAGTTCAGGACTCACAAGTACACATTTAACAAGCTGAGTTATAGATGGATAATTGAGGGATTAAGAGTTGAATTTAACAGCTTGAGTATGGTGAAATATGTTGCTGATTCTTTTTTTTTTTTTTTTCTTGGTTGTTGTTGTTCTAACTAGTAGAGGAAAATAAGAATATTGCCTGTCAATTAATTTGGAATGGAGCATTGACAAGGGTGGTCAAAATAATCTTGCCTGCTGGTGTTCCTAGTGCATAAAAAAGGAAAAAAAGAAAAGGACACTGAATTTTAGAAGCTTGTAATTTAGAAGCTTTCTTGGTTTTGGAGGAGTTTATAGAAAAATGCGATTAGGACCCTGTCTGAAGGGTTCATTGTCACACTATTATGATGAGTATGAATTTATTTCATATTAAGGTTGGATGCTATAAGTGCTGTTAAATTATAGTTCAATATAGCTAACTGTGCCATTAAAATCATGTATTACTGACACAGGCAATATTTGTTTAATTTAATTTTACGGCCCATATTTCAAGCAGGACAAGAAGAAATATCATCTGACCTTCCCCATGGTCAGGAAGTTTATTAGCATTGTCAAACACACTCAGAATCAAGAAACTGCATCCATTAACACCAGAACATTGGCACTAAGGGACTTTTATATAAAGAGAGGGTAAACAGAGGACAGAAAAGACATGGAAGTCTTTCTGTCTGTGGAAAGGGTGGTGGCACCAAGAGCAGAGCGGAGAACTCAGAAGGTGCAGTGGAGATCCTGAAGTATGTGGGTTCTGGTCTGTAGTGGAGCCTGTGCAAGGAGGACGAACAAAAGCTTGGAAGAGGAATGAAAAAAAATAAGATTTTAAAATGTGTGTAGTGCAAATCAGGGACAATAAGACAGGTGTACTGAATGCCTCAAGAGGCTAAATTCCTGCCTTTTATCGCCAGCTCCTTGGTTCAAATCCAACCTGCAGGCAGTTGTGACAAAAAACTCTATTGCCATCTGATATTTGTCCAACAGCCTCTGCAAAATGAGATGGTAGTCACTGTCAAGTTGCTGTCAGATAGATACCAGTGCAACCGTCATTAACTAGTTCGTGCTCGCAGGCTGCCTTGCAGGGGAACACGAGACCCAAATGGTTTGAGTAAAGAAAAAGACTCTTACAGCTGGCAGTGGTTTCTCCTGTGGAGGTTGGGGGGATACTGGCTGAGCAGGGCTGGGATAACTCATAGTACTGCCTGTGGTTATAGCTATTCCCTGAACAGAGGACTTCAGTTTCCAGGGCTGTCAAAATGCCGGTTTTGGCAGAAGTTAAAAAAGAAAAGGCAAAGTGGATCATTGAGTATAATCACAGTGGAATGGGGAGCTGGAATTATTTTGAAAACAAAATAAGCATGGCAAGACCTAGCTAGGAAATGCTGCTGTGTACAGCTCTGGTGGCAAGAAGAAAATGGCACTGAACTCCTAATGCATGCTGGAGGACACAGTGAATGATAGGGTATGTGCTGTAGTATAGATATGTGACAATTACTTGTGACTGTGAGGCAGCACTTGCTTCTTGCTGTCAGACCCAGATGTTTGAATGTATTTTATGCATGTTTGTTGGCTTTTTTAAAAATGCAACAAATGGTTAATCTCAAAAAATAAAGCAAAATTATCCAGCCCTGACCTGAATACTGAAGGCAAAAAATAAGAAATGAATCAATATTACTGAGGGAAATGAGATCCAGAAGGAAAAAGTATGGACTACTGCCAGTGACTCTCATATAAGAAACAATTTAAAATCCGGAGGTTAAAAAGGACCAGCCTACCAGCAATTCAGTCAGAATTTATGTTACATGCATGTAAGTTTTGGGCTTAAATTGTCAAGAAAAGACTTGCTGGCACAGGTTAAAGGAAGTGAAATAACAGCGTTGATTGTGTTTCACATCTTTAGTTAGGCATGTGAGGACTGATCTGTAAAGGTATACAAATACCTGAGGAATCTGATAAGGGCTTTAAACCTCTCCAAAACTCACAAGGGCCAAAACCATACAAATTAATTAGATGTTGACACTCACTTGAGCTCTTTTCATTTTACTGAAGATAGGCGCTTAAATGTTTCCGACGATCTGGGGCTACATGTCTATCCGCATCTGTGGCTGCCTGAACATCTTGGAAAACCTGGCCTCCACCAGCTAATTTCTGTATGCACATACCAATTTGCAGCCTCAGATCCTACTTGCATCTCTGAAATTAATTTGCTTTCTGCAAGCAAAGAACTCCATGTAACTGTTTTATCCCTTTTCACTTGGACTAAACTGCCTCTCTGAATTATTTCATCATCTGTCTTGCCTCCCTCTATGCCTCTGCCTCATGGACAGTGGGGTAGCTGGTGGTTTGCAATGCCTTGCCCATGTGAGAGGACACATGCTGTTCTTGCATCCCAGGCTGCACTATACTCTCAGGAGCAGCAGGGTGCTGCTAAAGCAAAATGTCTTGGAAAAAGGGGCAGGTAGGGACCCAGCAGATCTTGCCTGATACCAGAGCTGTCCCCCAGGTCCTTGCTGTTAGGGGGAGAAAGAAGAGAGTTTCTCCCTGCTTCCTCAGGTGCTTCCATGGTAAAGGACAATCTGAATCCTTGCACTGAATCTTTGGATGTCTTTTCCCTAAAATTGTGAACTAGAGATCACAAGACACAGAAATGCAGGACGCTTAATCAAATGAATAGCACAGTGCTCACCAGTCACAGCTTCAGATGACTTAACACAAAAAAAGGGGCTTTTGTGTTAAGAGAATAAAGGATTCTTTCAACCATATTTCTATGATTTACACTATCAAAATACCAACAAAATGCCAGCTCTTTTTCCTTTCATCTATACTGCTTTTCTGAGGTTTACCACACTCATACCAAGGAACCTCATTAAAAAAAAAAAAAAGGCAGCAGAATTAAACTCATTTTAGATCCACATTTTTTCTCATGTATGTGCATCTGTGTGTTTAAATGCATTCAAGTGCATGCATACACCTTGTGTATGTGTCTGTGCATTTTCCCCATTGGGATAAAGAACTGAATTCACTAAATGCTACTGAGGTGCATAAGTTACTTGCTTTCCAGATATGACCAAATGAGTACAAACATTCCAATTTGGAGATGCCCAATAGGCATGAACTCAGCCCCTCTGAAAGTGCTGTAGACTGAGAATCGTTATTTTTCATGCCTATGCTCAGACTCTACACCAAGGGCTGTGTAAGTTCCCTTCTTACTCCTTTAAGCTGAACAACTTTGGATAAGATCCATAAGCTTCCCTATAAGCTCCATCAGACACTGCAAAATGCCAGTCTGCCACATCTTGAACATTTCATGTCCCTCTCCCCGCTCTCTGTGCATCTTGCACACTCAAAGCTGATGCTAAGGCTTCCAGTGCTTCAGGCAAATCATCAAATATCTGTTCTCGCCACAGGCATCCAGATAAAAATAGTCACGAATTGCTTTGCTGCTCCTCCTGTTTTGCTGCCCTGGAGATACAACAGTTCCTGAAGATTCAGAAACAATTTGCTTCTAGCCTGTGTTTAAACATAGCTTTATTATTTGAGCAGAACAATGAAAAAAGGAATTAGACTAAAAATGAAGATGGTTTGAAAACTGTAATGAAGACCTAGGCAGTGACACAATGTGTTAGGGGGGTGAAGACAAGCACCTTGAAGAGCTGGCTGCACATGCAGTTACAAGTCAATGCCATTTTTGCTTTTATCATCATCCTGAAAGTCTCTAGCAAGTTGCTTCTATGCAACAATTCATCTTGCCTTACTGAATATAGTTGCAGCTTTATTTTCCAGTTTTACCCCTGCCACCAGGCAGACCCTGCAAAGCGCTGGCTGCTCATTCACTGAAGTAGGATATTTCTGCTATGCTGTATTAGATCACTTGCTAAACCAGGCAGCATGGGATGCAGATAGCAGAGCTTAGCACTGAGCATACGACACTGCTGGAAAAAGAAATAAAACAAACAAGTCCTGTTTTCTTGCCCTACTCCTAGACCCAGTAGGTATTAAAACACTCTAAAATCAAGCAGCTCTCTATTCTAGCTGAGGCCCTTGAGTGAAAAACCTGATGTTTGAAAAACTGTTATCTGCATCAGCTGTCACTGACAAAGGCTGAGAGGAAAGTAGGCAGACTGTGATTTACAGTGAAATCATTTCTGCCAACGTGTGAAAGAGATGTTGACTGAGATACCACCTGGATAGTTTTTTAGTCTCTGAAAATTGTACATATATTGTTAAGTACAGTACAGATACAGATCCTGAGATTTATTAAGCTGAACAAGAAAGCCATGCTATTTGCTCACTACGCGGACCCGCGGACAGTCCTATTCCTCTAATTATGGATCTGCTCACCAGGAGGCAGCTGTTGGCATTGTCTTACCTGCAAGTCTCAAACCGCGTGGGCTTTTTCAGTGCATGCTGGGACAGTACAGCTGGTACACAACAGATGGCATGAGGGAGTCCCTAGTCAGAGGATGCATATGTGCTCAGCCCCAAAGTCAAATCTGTGGTGTTATAAACCAGGGAGTTGCCAGGCAGAGTCCATGAGCAAGGTGCCAAGAGAAACTAGAGTAGAGCTACAAAGTTTGCTATATTTGCTGTGGCCTAAGGGATGCTGTAGTTTAATGGGCTGTGCTGGCTCATTAGAGGTTTGCTTTCATTTTTGTCTTCGTTCATCGTAGCTAAGTGTAGCAAAAGAATTAAGCAAGGAGGGACAGCACACTGGGCAGCTCTTAGCTCTTGGATGTTTTACAACATCCAGGAGAGAACCTGAGAAGGAAGCTGAAGGGTGGGAATGAAATCTGGAATGCATGATGCAGACAAGGTAATTGGCCTTGCTTGCAAAGAAGTATCTAAATAGAGGCATTTTCTGTGCAAAGAGAACCGAGGACATTCAAAGTTTAAAATATACTCACACACAGGAAACCAGGTAATTGTATGTAAGCGGGAAGCAGGTGCTAGTTTCAAGCACACCTCAGGGCTTGTTTAATAGAAGCACATCTGGTCTTTAAAAGTCAGCACAAGTGCTTGCATTTTAATTGCACAAATCTATCCTGCTGCCCGATGGTATGCCCTGCAAGAGTCAGAAGTCAACTCTGAGATAGCTATGCTATTAATACAGGTGTTACTAATTGACCACACATTGGCCATGAAATACTGAATTCAGAGCTATGGCATTGCCTGTTTTCTCTTCTGCTTCTTTGTCATATTTCATTTCAGAAAGATACTCTTATTAATTAACACTACAGTTTTATGGGTTCCTTTGACTTCATAAGATGGGCCAGGGTTTTATCCTGAAATAGCAATATCTGCTATGATCATCATTTTATTCCAAGGCTTGGCAAAACTATCTTCATCGATTTTTAGAGATGTTTTTAAAATTCTTTGACTGTGCTATGATTATTTTATTGGCTAAGCTGCAAAATATGACGGGAGAAAAACATCTTTAAGTGCAAAATTTTTTGATAGTAAGACAGCATGTTGGGAAATCATAGATGGGAGAAGCTGAGATTTATCCACTGAAGATTATTAAATACTCCTGGAAAATAATGAAATATAGGTGCATTGAATATAATTTGGTCATGAGCAGTGAATCTGATAGTAAAACTAAATTGACTTGGTTTAACATAAAGATATCCATTAAACCTATCTGAACCACTACAAGGTACCTGGGAGGGAAAAGTGTTCACTTACAGGATCATTTGGATAAGCGTGAAGCAAGTTTTAATGGGGAATATGAGAAACTAAACATTTGAAGGCTAGAAAAGAAAGTTGGGTAGCAGTTGTAGTCTGAAGTATACTTGCATGCTGCAAAAGACTCTAACTGAAGATACTAGGATGAGATTCAGAAAAACAAAAACAAACAAACAAACAGCAGAAAAAAAAAGAAAGAAAAAAATTGTCAGTCTATGAATTGAAGAAAATTGTAACAGTGGGGTATGGATTTTCTGTGGATGTTTTAGTAAGGTGACTGGAGAGCAAGGGCTTTTAAATGAAAATCTGCAAGGTTTAGGTCTCAAT
This sequence comes from Psilopsiagon aurifrons, assembly GCA_025447955.1. Lineage (NCBI taxonomy): Eukaryota > Metazoa > Chordata > Aves > Psittaciformes > Psittacidae > Psilopsiagon > Psilopsiagon aurifrons. The sequence continues at coordinate 9,961 of JAOEHY010044037.1, read as the reverse complement.
GTTAGTCTGCACTTTGCAAGTCTGAATTGTTTATTTTGCTTTTGAGGTTTTATTTGTTTGGGTTTTTTTTTGCTTTTTGGGGTTTTTTTTGTTTGTGTGTTGTTTGGGTTTTTTTTAATCCAGAGTGGAGCTCTGATTGCAGCCTATTTCTTGAAGTATCCTGTGCAGGTGGCATACTTGGAATGGAGCCGATTTAATAACTGAGGGATTTAAGTCAGATTTAGTTGAGATAAAAAAAAAAAAAAAAGAAAGAAAGAAAGAAAGAGGATAAATTAAGCTAGTTATGTTTCCTTCCTGTCTTTATCTATGTCACACTTTGCTACAGCTAAAATTATGGAGGAATAAGCCATTTCAGATGAGAATAAAGGAGCCAAGAAATATAAACATTAGTGAGAGGAAGCTATTTTATTTTAAAAAGCCTTCTCTTTTCAAACCTGTCCTCCCTGCTGAGAGGGAAGGTAAAGTGAAGGAAAGGTTTCCCATTGAAATTAGAGATGGCAGAATCAGCCTGGAAGAGTAAAAAATGTTTCTCACAGAAGCAAAAGTCAGGCACTAAATGCACGAAACTAAGGGGGAGTATGAAAAAGTCAGATGATTCTGAAGACAAAGAAATACATTTTAAACTGGGAGAGGGTATGGGCAAGATGAGGAGCTGTCTATATCAGAAGTTTCATGCATCTGGAGGATGCCTGACAGGCAGAGAGCACAAAAAAAGGACTGCTTTAGCCATGGAGACCTCATTGTGAGGCTTTGAAAGCATGACAGGCTTTTCGAAAAGGACGGAAGCCTAAGTCAGAACCAAATTTAGGTTATTCAGCACAGTTATCATCCTAGTGACAAATGTGAGAACCGAGCAAGCACAAATACAATGGAAGGTATTTAAATTTGGATGGGTTTGAAAACAAATGCTTGATGAGGTTCATAAATGTCAAATGAACAGATGGAGCTGAGAATGAAACCAGCAGGGAGATAAGGCAGAGATTGCTGTAAGCAGGGGTGGAAAACAGGAAACTCCAGTCGGTGGGCTTTGGGGTGAGGATGAGGGACCAGGGGCTGCCAAGATAAGAGCTGAGACAAAGGCAGATACGGATGGTCCTCAGCCTTTAAGGAAGAGCAGAGGTCAGCACAATCAATTACGGGAAAAAAGACCCCTGCTTGCAATCCTGGAACCAGAGAGGGGTCAGGAGTGGGGCAGGCAAGGGAACCTGCTCAGAGCCAGGATGCAGTTGAGTTTCCCTATCAATGCATTTGGCAGTCTGCATGCAGGACCATGCCCTGGCACCTCCAGGTTTTGTCATGGGCTTGGGGAGGTCAATATGTTCCACATAACTGTTCCTATGCAGGGGGTTTATATATGATCATGGTGTGTGGACACTTGGAAGGCAAGGACACTCTTGCTGGGCTGTGCTTGCATTTGAGGCCTTGTGCGTCATAGGCCCAAGGACCATATTGTGCCAGAGGCTGCAGAACAAACAAAGCTACATATTTTTGTTCTGATTAAATGAGGTTCTTTTTAAAATATAGAAATATCATGTGATCTCCAGCATCCTGCCCAATACAATGACCTCTGAAGATTCAGCTTTGAATTCAGTCTGCATTGAAAAGGTACCTAATGAGCGCATGTGCAATGCAATGAGCTGCTGCTGTGGAGCAAATAACACCTTCATTGTATGGCTGAGCTGCCTCATGATCCTAATGAGCAGTCTACCTTGACAATGCTCCCCAGGAGCTGCTGCACAACGGAAGCATACTGTAAGCACAGACAACTATAGGGGTCGGACACCTATAATTTCCTTCATGTAAAATGCAGCAGGCTTCAGTGGGATGTTCAGTGGCTCTCAAAACTACGCTGCATGCACATTGCCAAGTATATGCTGACTCCTCTCACAGCATCAAACATCAGGTTTCTGCCCATGCATTTATTTGCTTTACAAGCAGAAATGTACAATTGGTGGATCGTATTGGTTGGTTGATATATTTTTACAGGCTGATTGACCACAGCACAAAAAAAATTAGATTAGGCTGCTGTTCCCAAAATCCACCTTATAAGACCCTGTCAAATTCAAAATGCTCTTTCATCTTCATATTCTTTTTCTTCTTGTGTTATTTTTCTTTTCTGTGTTACTGTCACATTACCTGAAAACAATGTGGCTAAAGAGTAAGATTGTCCTTTTTTCCTTTAGGTTGCTTCATCAAGTTAGAGCATGCTGAATGTAGTCAGTTTTTGCTATCTTTGAGTACTGTTTAGGGAAGATTGCTGACTTCTCAGGCAGTTCGTGAACTGCACTGTTATGCTTACTGTGTTTTGGAAACCACTGGAATGTGATATGTGTGCAGTAAAAATTTTACGTGTATCAAAACTCGGTGGGTAAGTAATCTGATAGCACACTGACTAACGTTGTTCCTTCATTCAGTTGAAATGCTAGGGCATTGCACTCAAAGCAAATTATTTTCCTTTCTTTTTCCTCTTGTTTTAAACATGAAATTGCAACTGTGAAAAAGTGCCTCTCTTTTCCATCCCCCATGGAAAGTATGGGTAAGCTAGAAACAAATGCAAAATGTGCTTAGTGACTCCAAACACTTTTGTGTTGACACTGACTCCTTATGGCTCAGGCATGTTTCTTTGAAGAAGTAATTAGTACTAAGCATCTAGGTTTCTGTGCTATTTTTGAATAGTCGTTTTATATAATGAAGAAAAAATTGGTGTAAGAGTAAGGAAAAAATGAGGGTTTATTATTTTTTTTTTTTTTTTGCAGCCAAATACAGGCATTTGAAGTTGTATGAAGACTGCTCCAGGGTTTTTATTTCACTATAAAGGGTTCTAGTCCAATATTCCACCCTCCTTACACTTATTTAAAACTGAATCAGAATTCAAATAAGGATTAACCACCCACGGAGTCTGGCATGACAAGAGAAGTACTTACTAACTTTTTTCCTACATGTTATTAGCAGAGGGAATTTAGGCTAAAGAGTTTCATTCTGAAAATATAATATTTAATTCTTGACTGCCCACTTCTTTTTTTCTTTCTTCAGGACAACTGAAAGTTTCCACACACCCGTGTGGCACAGGGTAATCTTTATTCAATAGGTATTTTAGATAGCAAATAGCCGTCATTCTTATGAGCAAGTGGAGAAGCCACTCAGTTTCGGTTTGCTGAATTGGAGTCTAGTATTGGGAAAGGAAAAGGAGCAATTTCTTCTCTCTCCATCTCTCACCTTTGGTAATTAACCCATAATGCTTAAAATTGGATAAACACAGAAAAGTTCTACAAACATTTATGACATCTTCATATTTAAGAGTAGCAATTCTTTCAGTTATTTTGAATGGTTGTAATAAAGAAGGAGAGAAAAGATTAAATTTTGAGTTATCAAAAACGGAATTTAATGGGCTGAAATAACAGTCCTTTTATTCCGGCCTAATTTTCAGATATTAACATGCTAATGGATGGCTGAATCTTGGATGTTCCAACCAACACTGAGTACAACTACATAAAATTACTGTTATTAAGCTCAAGAAGGCTTATCCAAAAGTGGAATCTAGACAGATTATTCAGTCTTCATAGCTGGGTACCTGCACACATATTAGTAATGAGATTACAGGGGTAACTGCATATATGTGTAGCTGCAGCTGCAGCTGCACCTGCAAAGCACTGGGATGTTACCTGAAAATGCAACAGTGAAAAGGATGGTCTGACAAACTGCTTTATTTGAGCAAATGGAAGAACTCCTACCAGATTTTAATGAAGCAAGAATTTCACCTTTGAGTCAAGTTCAATGCATTTTTCCCCAAAACTGCGTGGAAACTGGGGTAGTATATTGTGTTACTAAACTGCTCATCTGGAACTACTGATCTGGTAGGTTAAGAAAAAAACACCGAAGGGAGTGTTGGCCTTCAGCATTGTGAATCAAAACCCCATTAGATGCTGTCTGCATGGATGTGTTAGCATAGGTTAAGCAGTAACTCGGTGCTCAGACAAGGTCGAAATGATGGGGTCATTACAATGGGAGTGTGACAGAGCTTTGATGTCCTGGTTTGTTGTATTACCTAAGCCTTTAAATAAAGTTGTATCGTCATGCTACATAATTTCTTACTAGGATTCGTTAGAATGAACATACAAGTTTTAACTGCAACTAAAACTAAGGGCTTGGTCAATTAATAAGAAGCTTCCTCCTTTTGCTGTAACAGAGCTTTTTTTCCAAATCTTGTCTCTCCTCTATGTTGTCTAGGTTTCTGCCTTCATTTTAATTCCTTAGCTGATAATTCCCAGTAAGGGAGCATATAATGTAGAGACAGAGGCCTTCAAACACTAGTAGGAACTGTATGCACTGTGACTAGCTCCACTGAAACTGTGCAGATGGAGTGAGATTAAGTTTTTGCAGGGTTGGAGCTGAAAGCTATACTACTGGACACGATGAAGAGGAGATTATTTGACTAGATCTTCTTTTTAACTTTTGTCTCCTAGGCAGCATAGTACAAGGAAAAGAAAAATCACATTTCAGGTGGAAAACTAACTTCAGAAAATAATTTTTTCAATAGCTAACATGTTATTTAATAAAGAAGAGCTCATCTTTCAAGATATGTTTTCACAGCTCTGAATTTCTTGTCTGAATACTTCAGTTGCAAAGACATAATGTTCTCTGATTTAAAGCAAAACAAAACAAAAATATCCCATACCCCACCAAAACGAATTTCCTTAATTTTCTCTTGGCCAGACTGATACATTTCTATAGAATTACATCCAGTCCAGAGAACAAACTATGCAGCAGAGTTTTCTTCCAGGCGTTCACAGCTTTTATTGTCTTTGGATAAAATTTTCTCTTGCACAATGAGACCATCTGGAACCCTATCATAACTTAAATTTCATGTCATACTTCTTGAGTGAGTGATCAAATAACACAGCAGTCTTCAGAAGTATCCTGATAATTCTCAAGTTATCCTACAGAGATCTTACTCTCACCAGGAAGTCAAAGAAACTTCAATATTCATCCTCTGAGATCTGAGAGATTCATCTCTTGCTTCAAAAACAAGCGTTGTATAATCTCGATGGAGAGTGCCAAGATTCCTCTCCAGTATCCATGGGCATTTTGAGTTAATTTTGTTTTCAGTGTTTTTCCCTGCATTCAGAGTTTGCTTACGGTGGATATTCCGTCTCAGTTTACTGAAGGAAGCTACAAATGTTAAGGGAGTTTCTCCAACCCAAAAGATTGAAACGGCAAATGCGAAATCTTCCCATGGTGGTGTGACACAGCCACATTTATCACACTCAGCAGTGACCATGTGGCAAAACACGGATGCTCTAGACGCAAGAATCGCATCTCCTCTGTTTAAGCATGAATGTTAAAATACAGCACTATTCTTTCAGCAAAGTTTATGTCAGTGTGTTGGTTGCTTCGAGCAGTACTTGCCATCTGTGCTGTTTGATGGCCACTGGCATGGGTATTGACTGCCAGGTGGGGTGTCCCTTTTTATTACCCATTCAAAGCCAAGCTAGACATCAGCACTCCTACAGCATGGCTACCAAGGCAGGCGAAAGTGGGTCATGAGCATTGTACCATGCATGGGTCCATGCTAGAAACCACTCAAGACACATGAGGTGAAGACTGCTTGCTGCCAGGCAAACCCTGTTTTTCAGCCCTGCACCAATATGTTTAAATGGAAAATTCAGAGGATGGGTTGAGTTAGCTTTAACATTCCTCAGTGCGATGCCTGTTCACCTGACAGCAGCTTAACAGGACAATCTGAACTTCACATTGTTAGTTGCACAGGTCCAGCTGCACGCTATCGTTTAAAGTGCAAAACAAGACTTACTCATGGGAACAATTTGGAAAAACTGTCCCAGAAATTTGCAGGAGTTTTATGAATGGCTAAAATAAGAAATTTTCCAGCCAGATATTTTTCTACACATTTCTTGCTTGTTTTTGTTTAGTGCTATAAAACTGGTCAGTCCTACACTTAACTTCCAAGATCATGTTGTATTATGGACCTGCAAACAGACTGAAAATAACCAGCTAATTAGAGAGACAGATGGAGGAGAGGGCTTTTTTTCTTCTCTTCTTTTTTTTTTTTTTATTAAGAAAACAGCTATCCAAATTAAGTGTTCAAATTACCATGACTGGCTCATGTATGCTATTTGCATGACTTGCTAACACTTCTGCACATTTCAGGAAATTCACTTGCCTTTTAAAATTGAGGCTGTAGTGCTCAAATGAAGTGCCTACCCTTCAACTCAGTAGGTGCTTGATGGAGCTGAACAGCTGCAGTGGCTTGAAAAGAGTTGCTATTGTGCATTGCACACTATGGTCCTAAGAACAAGAACCAACTGCTGGCAACTGGCATGGCTCTCCACATTCACTGCTGGTAAGTACCCTCAAATTGAGAAACTGATGCTGCTGAGTATTTTTGCTGGCTTGCTTTTCCCAGTGGTGATAGATCTCTATGGACAAACCTTCTCTCCTGTGGATATCACCCTGGAGATGGGAAAAATGTAAGAGGCACTGTTACGGGTAAATGAAGATGGAAGACAAAGTGCTAACCTCTGATATTTCATCACTAGCTGGGCCCTTCTTCCCTGTCTGTAACCACTTGATGACACCTCTGGCTAGGTAGCATTCAATACTCGCTATTTAGCCCACAGTGTAGCTGACTGAGAAAAAAAGACACTGTATTGCAAATGTCGGCTCATTTTGACTCCCAAGCACCATAGCGTTAGCTACCAAAAAATAACAATATATTCATGTGCACACCACATCTTCCCGACGTGCTCTTTTCAGCATTGTGTTCTAACTAGGCAGGAGGCTCATATCTGATGATGACCAATGCTGGCTTCTTGCTTTGCCGGCTGGCAGGTGTGGGTGGTCCTGCAGAGGCGGCACAATCAGCCCCTGTGGAGAAGAGAGTCCTTCACACCACTCTGTGGAAATCCCTCCTGCCAATTAAGGAGATTTGTGGATAAAATCCAAGGGGAATTTTCAACCCGTTCGCCTTGGCTGGGGGAATGAAGGCTCTGGTCTGTGCAGCCAGGGCTGAGGCAGGGAGAAAAGGAAAGAGCTGTTTGCAAACAGCTCTCTTTTGGGAGACACAGATGAACTGGAAGCTATTTTAAGATTAAAACAAAAGTGGTATTCTTGAAAGGATGAATCAATTTTTTTAACCCTTTTTCTCTTGCTAAGCTTGCAGGCACTTGGAGCAGAGTAGAGCACAGCATTTTTAAAGGCTCATGCCTCCATTATAGCAAGTAACTGAAACATCACAGAGAATCTGTGCACTGTTTATTCACTCTTCGTCACAATGATATGACTTTGACATTCACATCACGAACAGCCTGGGACAAATGAAGCAAAAAGAGGGACTGGCAAATAGCAAAATGGAGGTCTTCTGTGGGAGCAGAGAGAAACCCCTAAAGACTTAGGCTGCAGAAGCCTGCCCACAATGCTTTCCACTGCCAGACAAGGCTAAGTGAAATACCATTTAGCAAGTTTAAGTGTATGCATGGGATACCAGCTGAAAAAGCTGCCTATATCTTGACTGTTCTACCTCAAAGTGCTGAAAGATTTATTATAGATTTGAGGGCTTTGGAGGCAGTACCTTCAAATCAGATCTTACAATGCTCAGTGGCAGAGGTGTGGGGTAGTGGTCATCTCAGGTAACATGTGGGGTTGAGCTAAAACCCACATGTTGCCTGAGAAGGAAAAAAATTCCTTCCTAAAATGAGAAAGCTTATACTTCCTTCTTTGCAGAGCTTGGGTTAGTCAAACCACGATGCCGTGTTGAAGTGACAATCATGATAGATCAATAATCATTAATATTTTATGTTTTACAGAGATCTGGGTTTTGAGACAGTGAACTCACAGCAGCATCACAAATACAGGCATGAGCATGACCACTTTTGGTCAGAGTTTTTATCTTTAAAATACTGCAGATAAGTCTCAGTTGTCATGAGTCACTGGACCCACACACGCACCTTCCTTTATAATAGCCCTGCCATCAAACTATGCCCTCTTACAGCTAGAAAAAATGGTGGAAGAAAGCAATCTGTTCACAGTGCAATGGCCCTTTACCACCACCAAGATGTACTGTTGCTCACTGGAATTCTGTCATTTGCTTACTGTGGATATTCTGTCTCAGTTTACTACAGGAAGCTACAAATGTTAAGAGAGTTTCTCCAACTACCTGTTAGTAGAACTACCTGTTAGTAGTTCTGAGGGTGTATTACCAAGATAACACTTCAGATCCTTCTCTAAATAGATTCAGCTGATCATATTATATTTTGGAGGAAGTTGAAGAAAATGTCTGTCTTAGAAACTGGAGGATATAGAATATCCACTGAAGTCTCAAACAAAATTACTCTTTTTTTGCTTTTTCCAGTTCTCTCTCTTCCAAAGGAATTCTGCCTTTGGCATCCATATAAAAAGGGGTCCCCGGCTCCTAGTGGAGCATCCATTCAGCTACTGCTATGTGATCTCAAAATTCCTTTACTTCCCATGGTGATGGGTGGTATGGTAAAAATAAATTTTTAAAGAATAAATCACACTTGTATATCTCTGTTGCCTCTGGGCACAGGAAGAATTATGCCTTGTGTTACATTTCTAGAGTAGCATCTCTTGGCTTCCAAGAGAAATATAGCTTATACTTCAGCAGTTAAGAAACAGAATGTTCTGATGCAGGACCCATAAAAACTCTCTGAACTTCTCTGGGCTTCTGTGGACAGATACTCCCAAGGATGTATCATGAGCACAGCACAGAGTCAGCTCCTCAAGTGGACTTTAAATGCTGTTTGCTGCCCTCTTCCTCCACACCTTCATTCTCAAGCATGAGATGACTAGCAGGATTTCTTTATTTATTAATTTTTCTTTGTTGCGGTTGTGATGCAATATTAATTACAGGACTATCCTGACCACTGCAGGACATGGAGCCAGCTGGTCTCACTTCTCTGTGTGAGTAATAAACACCGTGCACATTTCCTGTTTCCTGATTTCACATTGAGTATATTTATATGGATGTAGATTTGATGGTTGATTTCAACATTTATCACTGTTTCCCAGATCATTTCCGGCTTTCCTTCTCCCAAAAGCACACTTCTTCCTGAACTATATCAAAGTAAAGTACATTTCTGGGTGGTGAGCATTTGTTTCCGGGCAGGTAACACCCAGCAGAAGCAGATAACTCCTGAGAGCTGATGTTTCAGCATGCAGATATTTTTGCAGAGCCACTAAATCCCAACACAGCTCCTGCCTGTCCTACTGAAGCTGGCAAAACCCCAGCTCTTTGCCAGCTGGTATGGATCAAACTTTTCCTCGCTCTTCATTTACTTTGAGCTATCTGCCATACGGCAGTTGGTGGTGTGCCTAAATGTAAAGAAAGAACGGGTCTGGATACAAGCACTGAAGTTACATGTTGTCCCTCATCTTCGCCTGTGCAGTGTATTTCCAGTGCTTGTAAAGTCTTATTTCATGTCTAACAAATATGTGATGGCTTTTCTTTGCATGTAGGTAATGCTTTTGACATTAACAGATGAAAAGAAATATTTAATTAATAACCTTATTGTTATAAGGTCAGCATATTATTTGCTGATTCTTTTGTTCTTGTTTGGGATAGGTTTTTTGTAACTCTTCAAGTTTGGGCTACTTATATTTTATCTTCATTAAGCAATTCAACATATTTAAAAAAAAATTTATTTTTCAAAATAAACCCTTTTGCAGAAGATGGCATTTTGATGACTGTACAACCTGAAGTCTTCTTTTTCTCCAGTAAAGAGTAAACTCTTCCAGCATGGAAATGAGTCAGATCTGTACAAGTTCACTAGTCTGGATTGACCTACTCCTGGATGTACAGCTGTCATGGGTTCAGCAGTAGCAGTCATTTTTCTCCTTAGTAGCTGGTGCAACACTGTGTTTTTGACTTGTGGCCTGAGAACAGCGCTGATAACACCAATGTTTTAGTTACTGCTTAGTACATTTTGGT
>JAOEHY010044036.1:0-10042 GCA_025447955.1 Psilopsiagon aurifrons | reverse complement strand
ACTGCTTTGGACAACCTGTTCCAGTGGCTCACCACCCTCACAGTAAAGAACTTCTTCCTTATATCTAACCTGAACTTTCCCTGTTTAAGTTTGAACCCATTACCTCTTGTCCTATCACTACAATCCTGTGCCTACGTTCTATGGCTACACGTGCTCAACATAGCTCTGGGGACGCATGGTGGGTCATGATGATGGGCTACAAACCTCACATATGCAAAGAGTCAAGCTGTGCATGAGAGCTGAAGGCCATATAAATGAATGCTTACTTTCCCTTGCAGCATACAGCAAACTGTGCAACTTGTTTCCACAATGTTTTGTCCTAAGTGCAGGAAGGTTCAAAAAGTGTTTACAAGCTCAGGCAAGTAAAAAATTGTTAAGGACTATGTAGCATTAAGACGCTGATAAAGGTAAAGCTGTGATGAATGTTGTGTGTGGATGTGCAGATTATATAAGGATTTGCACATCATTTCACAACCTACTTGGTCCACATAGAAGATTATGGGATTATTGATAAATTTAGTTAGTATTGTTGCAGTCAAGTTCTGCTTCTCCTTTTCTTGATTTCAGTGGTCTTAGATCTAAGTTTATAATTTATGGCTAATTAAGTATTGTATTAATATGCTCATTTTCCTGACAAAATTACATTACATTACATTAATATACTCATTTTCTACTGCTCATTCTAGTGGCATTTTGGCTTCCAGGTCAAAGCTGCAAGTCCAGCAGCCTTGTAGCTCATACAGCACTGCTGCTTTCCCCAAATCGATGTTGCTCTTCTAAGAGGATGTGTATGGAACATAAATTTCACATCCTTTGTGCATCTGAGCTCAGCATTTGCCTTCTGCAAGTATTTGGCCACAGAGCTGTGCACTTGGCTTCAGGCTTTACTCACAGGCCTTGTGCAAACTGATTTACGTTTTGATGACGGAGTATCCCTTTCATGGTTTCTGAATCCATTCCCTCCCTTATGGTTATTATAACCTTTATTATAAGGCTCTATGGTCCTTACTTCTGTCTCTTCACTGCCCCTGCCCTCTTCCATTCCCCATTCTTCTTCAAGACCCCACTCCTTCAGCATCATCATCCACCTTTGCCCAGCTCCCGACTCTCCAAGGAAAAGATGCTGCAAAACTGCTTTTAAGTAACAGACATGAAACTATGTGGAAGGATTTGTTGTTAACTGGTCTCCCTTCTTTCACAGCTTCTTTCTGGAGCTACAGATACTCCCAGCTATAGCCTGTGCGGAAGGGAGGAAATACGTGAGGTCTTGTCTCTGCAGAAGTAAATGGGGGACATCTCGTTATTTAAAATACAGTCAGGATTTCAGCCCCATAAAAATAACCCTACCTTATTCTCAGAGCCGGAGACAAAAAGTATTTAGACAGGTGGTAGGGAAACTCATCCTGTTAAATTAGGCCACATTTTAGTCAATCCCCAGAGGTTCAGAGAGCTTGAATAAACGCCGGGTACTTTCTGGTGCTCTTGATGTGTGTTGGCAATAGGCTTTAACTTTGCACATCACTCATCTTGACATCTGCGGTCCAACAAAGTTACCTCGCAATTCAGGTCACTCGATGGCATCCTAATGCATCACTTTCCCCCTCGGAACATTAGTCATGACTTGATCCAGGGAAGGTTTTGAAAACAGTGTGACTGCCGGCGTTGGGATATCTGGTCTCTCTGAAACAGAGAGCCCATGTAAGCTAATGAACAAGGGGATATTGATCAGAAATCCATTGCTTGATTGACAGCTTTTGGCAATGTGAAAAACTGCAGATGAAAGCTTGAGCAGTTTAAAAGATCACCCAGACCTCAAAGCTGATTTGAAGCTTTAAAAGTCAATCTCTGCCTATCAATTATGGGGGGATTTTTTTGTACTACACAGAGGAAAGTTATTCTTTGAAAATTTGCATGCAGGATGTCTAATTTAACTTCATGTAATAGTCACATTTCAGTGACAAATGTCAGATCACTGCTTTTTTTAAGTATGTTAAGGTTTTCCAGCACTTACAAAGAGCGAACACTCTGATTTAGTAATATGTTTAAATTAACCAGTGTATCAGACTTTGTGCATTAATTATGTGCTCAGATACAAAACAGTGTTGTTTTTCCTTTACTTACCTATAGCTTGCTATGAATAATTAAAAAAAAAAAGGAATGGGAGCACTTCTTAAATAAGAGATGTAGAAGCCAAATAGTTATTTAGTGTTGAAGCAGTGATAAGTAAGAAGACATCTTTTAGTTTGATGCCATGTACCCAAGTCAGGGTTTTCTTGTTCTTTGTTTTTCATTGCTTCATGCAGCTAGGGAAGACATGGAGTAGCTGAGAGATAGGAAACATCACTCCTGTGACCCATAGAAGCACTTTCTGGTTCATAGTTTCATAAGGTGGGATGGGGGAAGTAGAGACATTGATTTCTCAAATTGCACTTTCACATCACCTTGGCTGGTCTGATGGTCAGGCAGCTCAGCTTCCCAACTCCCACTATTCATATGGGAAAACCAGGGTACCCAAAAGGGTTTGCTGATCTTTCCCAAGCCCTTTCTGCATGCACCTTTAACTGCACAGCTTGGTCGTAACATTTCTTGTAGTGGTAACTGCCCACCCATGAGGGGGTTGTTCGGTAACCAAAAGTGCCCTTCTCAAGGGCTGACACATACCAAACTGGCCTCAGATGTACATTGGCCTGTTCCAGAACTGCCTGCAGGGTCATTGCCCTGTCAGTGTAAATAGGGTTTTGTGCTCCTCCACCTTGCAGAGCTGCCAGAAGCAGACATCCTGCAAAACATGAACTGCATCTTGGCCAACTTGGGGTTTGCCATTGAGATGTACTTAAAATAGTCCATAATGGGCCAACAAGTAATTTCATAGGTGTTGGTAATAAATGATTAATTATTAACATTAAAAGATTGCTAAGCTATGATGCCAGTGTAACAAACTGAAGTGACAGTATTCTCGTTTCATAACACTGTATTTACACTGAAGAGTTGGTTTAAAAATCATGGTAGATGTTTCTACAGTGGCTTAGCTATTTGAGCTCATTTGGAACACTTGTTTTTCCTCTGTCAACTCCAGAGAGTCCTCGCCAGCCTCTGTAAATCACGCTGGGCATGTTTGCAGTCTGCTTCTGGCAGCCATAACTCCCCTGTTCATCCTTCACAACTTTTAGCAGGTATATTTTCCCATTAAAGGGCTCCCCCATCCCTCAGAGCACTTCTTTAAAGCATCTGTGGAATAAAAGCCAACGCCTCCCCACTGAGATTTTGAAAATAAACACGGAAACAAAATCAACCTCTTTCAGACAATCCCCTCAAACTCAAGTCTGCTCGCGAAGTCTCCCCTCCGACACAGTGCAGGCTGCATTTCAGGCAAAGCCCTCTTTTTGTTTTCCTTTCTTAACTACACCACATTAAATTTAATTTTGTTCACTGTAGACAATGTCCTTATCTTCCAGCGAGATCCTTCTGTTCCTCAGCAAGGCACACACTTCTGCAACACTTGCACATTGTCGAGACTCGGCTCCTGTGGAAATAATGAGCTGAGGAAAAGGAGTCTTGACTTAACGTAGCAATAAATGAGGTGAAACTTTCCTCCTTTTTTTTTTTTTTGGTGAGAGTTGGCATGTAGGAAAAAAAGGAGGAAAAAAAAAAAAAAGACAGTTCTATTTTAATATGAAGTATAAAACATCCATTGTACAAAAGTGGAATTTCTTTCTTTTTTTTCAGAAGCAAAGAAAGAATAAAGATAAAGGCTGCAAGTGAATGAATGAGGAGAGAAAACTAAGATAATGCAGTTGATAATCAGTTCAAGGCAGAGCATTATCCATGGGGCCATCGGTCCGGCCCTAGGGGAGAGCTTTTTAAAATGCCTCTGTACAGAGCTTAGCTTTGCTCATTACCATAGCTTGTCTTTGAAACACCGGCATGGCTTCCCCCAGCAGCAGCCCTACCTGTGCAAGGAGCTGCCAGCCCACTTTAATCATCCAAACCCCCCCAAACATGGGCTGGTAAAGCAGTGTGTCCCACTGGTGCCAGGCTCCCGGGAGGATGTTGGCTATCGGCTCCGCTGAGGCAAGAATGGACTTCTTAGCATGGGTCTGCCGTGCTGGGCCCTCACTTCTCGGAAGGGGCTTTGTGTATAGGGAGCTACACAGGTGTGTGGGTGCCTTGGGCTCTCCATCCCTTCCAATTACTCTCAAAATGGGTTTCTGTGTCCCCACACAGCAGATACCTGCACGTCAGTGAGAGTCTTGCCTTGCGCTGCAGCAGGGGTGATGCTGATGGTGATCAAAGCAGCTGGACAAAGGGAACCCCTTCTTCTTGTAGGAATCTAAATCTCCTTTTCTCACTGTGCTGATAGCAGCCATCAGCATCTTTCCTGGCTGTGAGTCCAAGAGCTGGGGCCAGCAGTGCTCAGGGGTGGCTGTGCTAGGTGCTCAGTGAGTTCTGCCCACACCAAGGAAGAGCTGAACAGCATCTTTGGTTCTCAAGATGATGCAAGCTCTGGACCCACCAACATCCCAGCTGAGCTGAAGGAGAAAAGGGCTGTGTCCACCCCAGGAAATAACCTCTTTCATACCTTCTCTCCTTCTAGCAGTCCTAATTCCTCTGTTCTTCCACTCTCATCTCACCCCATTCTGCAGACAAGGCTGATGATTATGAATACGACGATGAGTACCTTGAACTGGAGCAGGACCTCTTTAACCAGCAGCAGCACTCAGATGACCCTGACTGGTTTGAGGCATATTTTGGCTACAGTGATACTGGAAAAGGTACCTCTGAGGGGTGGGCAGGGAGTAGTAAAATCCCAGCCCTGCGCTTGCGATGGGAGGGTGGCAGGCCTCGGCTGCCAGCCTGCTCTCGAAATGCCTGCATCAAAGGGATGAGTTAGGAGGATCATTTGCTGTGTTCTCCTTTGTATTTCTCTTGTAAGGAGCCTGTGTTTTATCTCTGGGTTTCACAGGATGGATTCTGATCATGCAGAACATTTCTGATTGCTACTACAAAAAAAAAAAGCACAGGCTTATTTGTCTATAGACACTGTAAGATGTAATTGCTGTTTTCATGGGATGTATGTTCTGTATTTATGATAGGAACCAAATGTAGAGCAGGTTTCTTTTTTTTCTTTCTTTTTTTTTCTTCTTTTTTTTTCTTCTCTCAGTTGCAGGGTTTTCTCTGTTCTTTTCTTTTTCTGTTTTGCCAGACTTCAGGAGAGCGGGAACGGTTCCTTGAGATTCCTCAGGGAACACAGCAGGGAAGTTGCCTGTAACATACCCTGGGTTATCCCCTGGTACAAAGAGAGCAGAGCTGTATGTGGCTGTCCCCAGTGCACATAGCTCCTGACAGCCTGGAATTGAGAGGCTGAGCTCAGTTCTAAGGAGTAGCACTCGAGCCTCTCATCAGGTGCCTGCTCCCTTGAAGCAACAGCCACCCAGGGCTATCATAGAGCATCATGGTGGTAGATGGCTTTTCTAGGGAAGATTTAGTGCTACCTTACAATCAGTGCAATGACAAACCCAGATAGCTCCACAGCACACGTATGAAAAGAGATGCCCAGGGACAGCTCTGGCTCTTCAGGCATCTGTTTCTTCAGCTGCCATAGAGGCAAATCTGACCCTGGGCAAATGAAAGGACTTACTCCATTACAGCTCCATCACAGACATGGAAAAGGTGACCCAAAGCCATGAGCTGTTACAACTTGCAGTAAGCCCTGCAGCAGTCCGTAGTTGTTCCTGTGGTTGCTGAGCTGGTACATAAGCACAGTGTATGTTGCAGTCTGCTGTGCCGAGGAAGGCAGACTTCTGCAGTCAGAAAACATAAGAAGAGAAAGCAGGTGATGGAAGTGGAGCAGCTGGAA
Organism: Psilopsiagon aurifrons; assembly: GCA_025447955.1. Taxonomy (NCBI): domain Eukaryota; kingdom Metazoa; phylum Chordata; class Aves; order Psittaciformes; family Psittacidae; genus Psilopsiagon; species Psilopsiagon aurifrons. The sequence goes on along the minus strand of JAOEHY010044036.1, from coordinate 4,185 downwards.
GCAAAACTGAAAGGTCTCCATCCTTCCCCCAGCAGACCCATGCTCCTCCAACCCCTGTAAGAACAACGGTAGGTGTGCAAACAGAGGGAGCAGCTTCAGGTGTCTCTGCCCCAAGCCGTATGCTGGGAACATGTGTGAGAGAGGTAAGTGCTCCTTCGCTAACTTACACTCTGATTTTGGCACCTGATGTTACTGTTACAGCTCTGCCAATGGGAGCAAACGCAAGGCTTTATAGGCCCACTGTTTGCTGGGCTGAGGGTTTTGACAGCCCATCCCAGTCGTGTTTATAGGTCTCACACTTAGCTCCCTGTCTAGACCTAGGTCTGTTTAAAGCAATATCCAGATTTTAGGTGTGCAGAAAGTATTCCTCTATCTCCTAACAGGTGGTCAATGAGGAGCTGCTTGTTAGTCATAGAATCATAGAATGGTTTGGGACGGAAAGGACCTTAAGATCATCCAGTTCCAACCCCCTGCCACCCAAGGCTCTGTCCTACCTGGCTTTGAACACTGCCAGGGATGGAGCATTTACCACTTCTTTGGGTCCCCATATTCGTTGCCACTGATACTGAGAGCATGAAGAGAAATCCCAAGCCCACATGGGCCAAGCTCTTGTGCACACACAAATGCTGATGAAGAACCTCATGTCTCTGTTTTCCACAGTGGAGGACGCGTGTCTGGAGAAGAGATGCCACAGAGGAGACTGCCTGCTTACATTGACTCCACCTTATTTTAAGTGCAGCTGCAATTACCCCTACAAGAAACCTGACTGCCAACGAGGTGGGCACTCAGCAAGGCACTGAGTGGATAGTGGTAGGGACAGCATGGGGAGGTCACCCCACCGCTGCTTGTCTGTGGTGGGAAATCACACAGAGCCCAGTGCAGAGTGTGGTCCTGCCCTCGTCATCCAGCCTGAGTCTGCGGTGTTCTTCAGGAGTTCATAAGAACTCAAAGCCAACAGACTGAGTGGGAGCTCTCCCCGGTTTCCATCAGGCATGTGGGTGGCTGTATGGCGTTCAGCACAGTGACATGGCTGTTCTGTGTCTCCCCAATGACAGCATCTTCACCATGCAGGCCAAACCCTTGCAAAAACGGAGGTGTCTGCATTCGGCACAGGAACAGATCGAAGTTCACCTGCGAGTGCCCGACACCTTTCAGAGGGAGGTTCTGCGAGATCGGTACGTCACAGCACAGGGGTGAAGCCTCCAGACAGACCCTGAGCGAGCACGCTTTTCCCAGAGGTGGCATGTGTCCCATGGGGGAGGAACACCAGACTTTCCTTAAACACTCGAAAGATGATGTAGTGAAGATTCATTCCCAGCTGTCTGACTTCCCAGGCTGAGGGGACAGCCACTGATACATGGGTGGGTGGCCAAAAGCATCCCAGCCTTCATGAGGAGCCTTTTGCCCCTGTACCACGGGCACCACAGCCCACATGTTTCAAAGGAGAAGGATTTGCGTTTTCTCTTTTAAAAGTTGATTGTGCTTCAAACTGCACATTGCAGGCGGCTTTTGCCTCCACCTCACTTACAGGTCAGGTTCACAACCCGGCGACCTTCTTTTTGGCACATCCACTGCCCTAGCATGGTAGCAGCTCTGTTCCCACTTTTGTCTAACCCTGCTGTGATACCATTTCTTGCTAGGCCACTGATGAAGAGATTCTGCTTTGTCATTAAGGCACCTCTTAGCTCCTATGTCTTTATCATGCAGAGGTTGCAGGCATTTGAAGTCAATCAAGCTTGAAGCTGGACAGATGTGGGACATTAGTCTTATTTCTGGCCTATGTATGTTACATGACCCAGTAGGTCCTTCTCTATAAAATGAATGTAGAGCAAGAAAGGGAACAAAGAGGGATTGCTTCGGGCAAGGAGCAACACAAAAGCAATTTTAACATCGGTACTGTCTTCCTACAGGACTGGATGACTGTTATGAAGAGAACTCCTCTAATTACAGAGGAAGAGTGAACCAAGCAGTGAACGGCAAGACGTGTCTGCACTGGAATTCCCACCTTCTCTTGGACCACCCTATTAATGCCTTTATGGAGGATGCTGACTTTTATGGCATTGGTGACCATAACTTCTGCAGGTAACATTTTGAAGAAGCAACCGTAGAGGTCTGTATCAAAGAGAGCAATGTCATGGATTAATCCCATCTGGCAACTCAGCCCGCCCCAGCTGCTTGCTTACTCGCTCCCCAGCAGGATAAGGGAGAGAATCAGAAAAGTACAAGTGAGAAAACTCATGGGTTGAGGTAAGGACAGTTTAATAGGAAAAGCAAAAGCTATGCACACAAGCAGAGCAAAACAAGGAATTCATTCACCACTTCCCATGGACAGGCAGGTGATCAGCCATCTCCAGGACAGCAGGGCTCCATCACATGGAATGGTTATTTGGGAAGACAAACACCATCACTCCCAATGTCCCTCTTTTCCTTTTCCCCCTGGTTTACATGCTGAACACCTTGACTCTGTGTAAGCACTGCTCAGCATGAAACCACCCCTGTGTTATCAACTCTATTTTAGCACAAATCCAAAGCACAGCCTTATACCAGGTGCTATGGAGAAAATGAACTCTATCCCAGCCAAAACCAGCACAGGCACCGAGGATGAACTGCTCACAAATTTGGCAAACTGATAGTGTTATGATCTCACATCTTTCAAGACAATGCCAGTCTACAAAACACCAGGATATCAGAGGGGCATTCCTTGAGTCACTGATTCAAGGTTTCCAGAAGCAGCCCTCATTCCCCATTTTTCTTAGGGTTAAGATAGGTCTAGGGATGGTGAAACGCCAGAAGCCTCACTCTCTTATCTCAAGCATCTTCTTTGTCAAATCTTATGAAAGAGTGCCTTTGGAAGTCTGCCTCTCACAAGGGAATATGAGGCAGCTCCCCTAAGCATTCTCAGCTCCTTTCCTGGTTTCAAGGAGATTTCCCTATTCCTGCTGCCTGACAGCTTGCACTGCTCCCTTCAGGAATCCCGATGAGGATGAAAAACCCTGGTGCTACATCAGAAAAAATCACAAAGTGGAATGGGACTTCTGTGACGTTTCACCCTGCTCAGGAGCAGGTAAGGAATTGGAAGTGAGCTGTTTGGCGGCAGTGTACACGGTCCAGGGCAGCAGGTGACTCCCTGTTACTTACCTCCTCCAGTCGATATTATCTCTGCAATATGTATCTGCTGTCTCTTCCAAAGCAGCTGAAGAAAGACTACAGTCAATAGACAGCCTGATAGATCCAAATGAAATGTTTAAAACATGTGGAAAACCAGAAATTCCAAGGATGCTTCAGAGGATCTATGGTGGGACTAAGACTGCAGCTGGCAAACATCCTTGGATAGCATCTCTGCAAACGAAGTCTTCACCTAGGAGTGAACATTTCTGTGGTGGAGTGCTGATCAAAGCATGCTGGGTTCTTACTGCTGGGCACTGCATTGAGTAAGTGCATGTCCTGTGCCTAGGGTAGATAAATGCATAAAAATCAGGATGGTTATTAGAGATAGTTTGGAATTCAATTTATTTGCAATCCAAGTGACTGCTGGGAATCAAATAGAAAGGAAAATGTATATGTGAAAAAATGAACACATACCTGAAAAGATATATATCTATTTTAAAATGGTGCTTGCTAGAAAAACAAATTAAACTTATCCCCCACTCAACTAGAATGAGCTATAATAGTTGTGAGAGAAAAAAAGGAGGAAAGTAACCAGGTTTCACAAGGTATAAAAGAAAGACTCTATGAAAACTTCAGGAGATATTAGGATACCATAAACAACATCACATATTATGTCATAATGAAGATCTCCAGAATAGCCTAAATATGCATTTTGGTTTCAATTGCCCATGTGCCAGCTAGATTAGAATTTGATATTTCCTTCAACATTTTTGTTGAATAGGTTGGAAACCACCACACTGGGAACTGGTAAATTGCACTCTGGAGATCATTCTAGCACAGATGATTTTAAGTATGTCCAAACTGTGTATATGCAATTGTACTTTCCTGGTTCTATGAGCAGCCACTCATCATCGCAGCCACAGTCATAGAATCATAGAATCATAGAATAGTTCGGGTTGGAAAGGACCTTAAGGTCATTCAGTTCCAACCCCCCTGCCAGGGGCAGGGACACCTCCCACTAAACCATATCACCCAAGGCTATGTCCAACCCGGCCTTGAACACCACCAGGGATGGAG
>JAOEHY010044034.1:0-11368 GCA_025447955.1 Psilopsiagon aurifrons | reverse complement strand
CCCCCCCCCCCCCCCAGTTCCTAGAGTTTTGTCCTTTTTTACTTTAGACATCTTTGGGGTGTTTTTTTTCTTTTCTTCTCAACACATAGGCATGTTGGTATTTCCCTTATTAGCCTCTCCTAGTAGAGAGCTATGTGGAAGGACCATATAGAGATCTGCCCTTCATCAGGTTGGGTTTTCTGTAGAGGCTGTCTAGGCAAACTGCTAAAACCAGTGGTTAGAGGTTCTGCTGCCTGCAGTGTCACACATGACAGAACCAAATGGCACCTTCAGCCTGTAAAACCTCAGTTCACATAATTCACCTCTCCTGGGTACTGAAAGCTACAGGTTTGGGTCTTTGATTCCTCTTCTGTTAGAGTAAAGTGTTACAAACACCGTATAGCATCCTTATTTCCTGAAGAACACAAGAAATTAGTAATTGAGGTAGGTTGGTTGGTTTGTTGTGGTACGTCCTCTTGCTCAGGAATGTTTTGCAGCAGGAGCTTTCTGAGACGGACACAAAAGAAATGAGTACCTCATAACTAGCCCAGCCTGATGCTAAATCTGCAGTAACTTTCAGGAAATAATACTGGGATCATGGGGTACACTGCCATATTTTCTCTGGCGTCTTTCCCCCTCCTTGACATAAGTAGTATTAAAAGACTGTTTTAAATAGATTCCTAGAAATTAGCTTTGAAAACATGTACTTGGCTATGTTGTATAAATCAGGTATTTTCCTCAAATATATTCATGGATATCTGTCAATTCTCCTTTAAATAGTAAAAAATTACTGAGTGTTAGAGATAATTTCTTAAGTGCCAAAAATCTCTTTAAGCCTAGTAAACTGAATTTAAATGATGGTTTCTGCTTTCTCCATTGAGGTAAAAGACATAGGAAAGGGAGAGATCCATTTCTTCTGAGTCCTTTCTCTAAATAGTTTTTTTGCCTTGATTAGGAGTTCTGCCTATGTAATGAAGTCCAGGCATGACTTGTTATTCCAAGTCTCATTATTTAATTTTATTGTTGTACATCTCTATGGAAATACGTTCTGATCTGTGCAAATAAGTAGGCAGAGGAGAGTTCTCCAGAGGAGAACAAAAGCAGAAGTCTTAATGTCAAGAGCAAGACACAAAGACATGCAGCTGAAGATGTCTGGAAGAAATACAGTTTTGAAACATGGGTAATTCATAACCCCTTAAACTGGAAGCATTTTCTTAGTTAACTAAACTACAGGATTAAAGTCTAAGATGACTGCTGTGGTGTGGTTTAATCCTCTGGCAGTTCAGAGATGCTGGCAGCCGGGGTCCTCACAGCTGGGACGGAGGTGTGTGGTCAGTCAGCCAGCCCCAGCCAGGGCTGTAGGTGAGGTATCTTCGCTGCGAGTGTTGGCAGCGCGCTGCAGGGCGAGGGCGGCTGCTGCCGCGAGGTGTCTCCCGGCGACGCTTTCTTCAGGATGCCTGAGCATCGCCAGTACTTGCCGGATGAGCAGAACCCATCCAGCGCAGCGCAGCTCAGCTGAGGCGCACCTCTCTAGTAACATCCTTAGACTGTTAATGAAGAAATCTGAAGCCGTTTGGTTTGGACCATCTTTCATGGTTTTGTGGTCTCCTGATGACGTTTCCTTTTCACCGCTGTCATAGGACTTGAGATCTTGCCATACTGACGCTTGTTTTATAAACACTAAATTGATTAGCATAGATAAAATAGGAACGGATTGCTACTTCTCCCACAATGGACTCTTTTTTACTTTTTTTTTTCTTTTTGAGTCAGTAGTAGCAGCATATTCCTGTAGTCACTGGAACTTCTCCTCTTTCTCACCTTCTACTCAGGTGTCCCACATCTGCTCCCACTGTACGTAGCTTGTGTATTTTTTCCCTGCTGCTTCTTAAATCTCTACTATTACAAAACTTCCCATGCACATTACAGGATGACCTTTATAGACCAAGAACTCGGGAGTGCTCCTCTTCCCTCTCAGTTGTGATGGATGGACTCACAGGGAGATGGGCCCCCACAAGCATCATTCCCAAAGGGCATATGTGCCCCAAAACCTGATGATCCAGTCAGCTACATTTGTGATATCAGTTTTGGTAAATATGCTTTAGAAAATGCTAAAGAAACTCTTTCAGTTACCAAGAAGTGCATACATTTCCAAGGGAACAAGAGGACTGTACCCTCTAGACAAAAGGATGAAGATACAGATTGAAATAAGTAGGCAATATTTCGGTTTAGAGAGTGTCTAAGTTGTTGACGAAAAAAAAAAAACCTGCCATGCTGTGTTCTAAAAGCAAGAGAAATTTAATCACACAGGAGTTCCAAAAGTTTAGTGTAAAACTGATTCCACTCTGTAATGGTATTTCTTGTTCACTACATGCAATACAGGTGAGTTTTTAACTCCTCTGTTCTCCCTTGCCAATGGGAAGTGTGAGCTAGGAATAGGATTTTCAAGTCCTCAGCTGGCATCATTCTTTTGTCAAAGGAATTACCACTCCTCCTGGGCTGACACCATCTGAGCCCTGGGTTGGGGGCCATCCAATGGAGTCAGGAACAGTCCAGACTGTGCTTTCACCTACCGCCGTGCCTGCCTAGGAGCAGAGACAGATGCCAGAGCTGAGACAGATGTTAGTTCTGTGGATTTTATTTACAGCCAGCAGGTGTGATTCCTACAGGGAGCTCACTCTTCCTTTGAGAATGACAGCCCGGTGCTACAGCTGTGTGGGATCAGAGAGTGCAAACTTCCAAACTCACTCAGAGCCAGAAGCTAAATGAAGTTTGGCCCATAATTGTCTCGACAGCATTTATTTTCTCATGTAAACATAAACTGCTTTGTTGCTCTTACGCACCCACTAGCCCATCCTTCTTTGCTGTAGGGAGCTCATTTTAAGTCAGTTCCTCGTCATTTTCTCTGGATCCTTTACACAGTCTGACTTTTTTTTTTTGGTCTTGGAATATATATGCAAGAACAACTTTCAGCTTTCCCTTAACAGTTTATGGTATCTCTCTGCTTTTGTTCCCATTTAAGGGACTGTAATACCTATATAAGCATAGGCTATACACCATCCAGTTGCAGGTACGCATGCACACCTCAGCACGAGTCACCTTATCAACATCTGTGTGACCAGAAATACAATTCTGCTTTGTGCATTAGAGAGCACTTCTGTGATTTGCAGATATCAAAAAAAAAAAAACCAAATAGCCACGAGCTAGCATCTTATTCTGCTGCTGTGATGTATTTTTCACTGGTTCTTTTTGAATGCAACAGAAGGTCATTAAAAGCAGAAGTAATATCCTCCTCTGCAGTATAGACTTTCCTTTAGAAACTTTGAGGTCTTCTGAATGTGCAAATATTTGTGTTTCCACACAATCAGGTGTATTTGCCTCGTGCCCTTCAAAGGCAGGAAGTCTGTGTCACTGCAGACTCAGTGGTAGATTCTTAATGGGGATCCCAACCCAAACTGACAGACCTTGGGTGTAATTTTTTTTAATCTGTCAAGAATGATCATTTTTTCGTTTGTGTTTTATTTTTATTAACAAGATACAAGGAACGAAGTACCCTCAGAAGAAGGCAACTTTCTAGAGCAGTAACATTTGCAGCCACTCCACAGAAAAGTGTCACAGGAGCCTAATAAAGGTTTGGTGAGCTTTTAATTGTGAATGGCACTCCATGCTGAAGGCACAGTTTTGGGGAGAAATCTAGCGAGAGCTGTACATTTAATCAGAGTGGCACCACTGCATTGCCTTCACCCAAAATCAAGATCAATAGGAAAGCATCTGTATCTGTTCATGTTGGAGCAGCAACCTGAAATCTGCCTTGCTGTGGTGGCTGCACTCCCATGAGGTCATGAGAGAGTCACCATCCTGCTCTCCGCCTCATTTCTCTCATTGTAAAACATGATTTACTTCATTTATTCCCACAGGTTTTGTGGTTGTTAATGGGGAGTGTAAATTGCTGTTTTACTAGTGCTCTGACTGGGAAATCAGGCCCGTCTTTCCCACTGTGTGTCCTCTGTTTGCCACATGCAGGCAACACAGCCCTGGAGAACTGGAGAGTCCAGCTACTGGGTGGAGGCTTGACTGCGGCTCCCAAATACCCACTTGCTGTGCTTGCTGGCTCAGGCTGTGTTTGTAAACACTCACAGGCCCTCTCCTTTGGATTGTTCCTTGGAGCCAGATTTTCTTTTGATGTTAAACAGGATGTGTGTGTTAATTTATTTTACTCAGGGTAGGAAATTGCTGCCAGTGTTCTTTGAAGAGTCCTGTGAGCCATCTCTCATCTCACATAAACATTCAGGCAATTTTGGTTAAAGTGCTTATTTTTTTTTAACTATGCATAAATGTTAATCTGGGTGTTTTACAGCAGAGAAGTTTTACAGGCTCCTTTAAAAATGTCAAGGTCATGTTTAAACAGTTACTATTTAAGCTGAGGAGATGAGGCACTGGACCAAGAGGATTTGGAGATGAAAAAATGAAAACCAGTGTTTTCTGCTAACAGGTGTTATTTAAGAGTTTAGCTCTGGTAAAAGTGATGATGAAATGCTTCAGAGACCGATTGTTTCTGCATCTACTACTTTGTACTTGTATCATGGACATTGTAGTGAAAATACACCTTTCCTGCCTTAGTCCTAAATTGAAAGGACTTCTGCTGATGACAGGAAAGTGCAGGCTCTCTAAATGCTGACTTCCTGACACTGCCAGGGGGGCCAGTTCATGCCAATTACCACAGTGATGTTTGTGATGATGAAGTATACTACTTCCTGGTTTATAATGGTCCAGGAAGCTGTGAGGATTAAATGTTGCTTGGGAGGTCTCCCACATTCAGCATAATCTCTCAGGAGAAAAAGGACTGAGAATCCCAGTGCTGGATGATTCTGCCTGTCATAACGCTGCACTCGCACTTGGGTAAGGAACACAGGGTGCTCCTTTTCAAAATCCAGAACTGCAAGTTTGACAAAAATAATCAAGCCTTATGGAACGCTATTAAGTTACATTTAAGTTAGAAGAAAGCAAAGACCTGTATATTTTATATAACTTTCTCTTTTTGTAATAGCATCAAGTAACCTTGGTCTTGGTTTGATGTTTAATTGGGAGAGTGCTATGATTTGCGAGTTGATGCAGTTCAAACCGATCAGTCTATCACTTGCTACTAGACAAGCACAGCATTTTACCAAACAAGACCAGACAGATGTCTTGCTCTGAAGAGCCGGCAGTTTGCGACCGATACTTCAAGATTCTGTATGATGCCAGACTCCACAGGAGAATGATTTGGTCTCTTTGTAATCTCAAGTGTCGGCACACATTTTAGTGTCGGTTTGGTGTATAGCACTCTTATATTAGGTCAACAATCCAGGCTGTTACATTAAGACCTAACTGAGAACTTAATCAAAAAAATTTAGTATCTCCCCAAGGACTGTGCCATAAATTCAACTGAGATGACAAGAGGAAGGAATTGGAAGATGGATAGTGTGAGAATACATGAAGTTTATCTTTCATTTGAGTTGAATTCAAACAGAGCTAGTAATGGTGAAATGTTGTGATGTCTTTGGTGGTGAGAGTTAAATTGGAAGTTTTCCCAGTGATCTGTGCTCCCTTTTAAAAAGCAAAGAAACAAAAAATTAGTTGTAGCTGGCACTAAACGCAAATCTTTTTTTTTAAAGCAGTAGCAATAGATGGCAGTGACTGATCCACAGAAACCAAACTGCTCATTTCTCATTCCTTTTGGTTATGGGTGGCCCACAGCAATGAGGGAATTGCTTGTTCATATTCTTCTCAACATTTGTGAAAGACAGCATTCAGCTCATGAGGACTGTCCATTTGCCATCTTTTGTGTAATATTAGCCTTCCCCTGACTGATTTTAAATATGAGGGAGACTTTCACTCCAGGATGTGGTACTAGTTTTCAGCCTTCGATCAGTAATCGATACCATTCAGTACGGTGTATGCATAATGCCACACAATATTTTAAGTTGATGGAGATATCTGGGATATAGGAAGAAATCTATGTTCACCCTTTACATAAGTCATTGAGTCATGCAATCTTGTTTAAACAAACAGTGTGGATCTTAAAATAGCCCCTGGGTATTCCACCACAATGGCCATATTCAAATGAATGTTCAAGATGTGCCTCTATCATATAGCCACATAGTAACCCTTTGGTGACAGTGGAGCTACCTGAAGACAGTATTAAGCTACACTTGGCACTGGACCCACAGAGCTGTTCACTTGGTCTGGTGAAGCAAAAAAAACTGCTTCTCTGTCATCCATCCACCAAGGGAGGCAATAGACATGAAATCTATTGAGCCTAAGCTCATCTGAGGGTGATTTCAACATACCAGTTATTAATAGCTGATTATTAGGGGAATTCATGGAACCTGACCTTGTTGCCATATAAGTGGTGGGAAACTGCTCTTCACCTGATTAACCATTGACATCAGCCACTTTTAAGAAGATAGGAGTGAAAATTTTAAATTCTTTGAAAGCAGTACTATTAATATTGCTATAGATTCCCTGCTGGTGTTTTCTATAGGGCCTTAGTGGTACATTTCAAAGGCTAGTTTAGATATGATAAAAGCATTAATATTTTCTGGAACTGCTCAGTCATGATGGCAGTCAGTAGACATTGCAGCTCAGCATTCAGAAATTGTTTGGTGGTGTCCCTCTAGCAAAGAAAGCTTCAAAGAAGAGGCTGGAAAGACTACTTTCCTGCAGCTCTCTCGGTTTCTAACCTAGAGCTCTGGCTACTATTGGAGGGACTTGGATCTTCATGAGATAAGAAATGTAAATTCAGGGTCTGCAGGTGAAGTACTCAGCTCTTCAAGACTGTCCATGTTTTATCTTCCATCAGGCTTTGTGTTGGGTATTTGTGCAGAAATCCAGAACAGGCTGTGAAATCTGTCAATAAACCTGGTATTGATCCCTTAGTAAAGGTAGGTTAAGGCTCCAGACAAAAGACTATGTGGAGGGAGCTTATGGCAGCTAAATGAGCTGAATGTGTACCAAATGCTTTCCTTTCCTAGTTGGGAACCTAACCTGTGCTTCTGACACCCAAAATCACAAGTACCTCAAGCTGAGAGGAAAATGCCTCCTGCCTAAGTGGCTCACAAAGATCCCAGTGAATGGTGTGTGTCCCCAGGAGCCACTGTGGGAGCTGGGGAACCAGGCAGGCCACCAGCTGGGCGCACAGGGCCTGCCCAGGGCACCCAGGCACCAACACCCTGCCAGACCACAGCTACCCCCTCCTGTGTCTGAACTGCCCTGGGGGCACTGGCCCACAGCTCTGGAGAGCAGAGATGTATGGAACAGGGCTGGCCATTTGGACATATCTACTGGCCCTGTCTCTTAACAAGAGAGAGCGCTCAGTGCTACTAAAATAGAACAAATTTGCAATGATATCAGGTTATATGTTTTATGAGCCATGTAATTAACATGCGACACCCAGTGCCATGGGGTATTACTGACTTAGTAGCTTAATAAGTATCAAAAAGGATTAAGCATTGACATGAAGCAGAATAGCATGTGCATTGACACAAGCTAGGATCAAAATTACAAGGGCTACCAACCCTTGTGCTTCAGGGCATATTTTGATCATCAGCTTGGGGCCAGAAGGAAAGTTACACTCTAGTCGAGCAGTGCATAGAATGCATGTGGGTTACAGTTATATGTATCAATATGGGCCTTTTTGATTCCTTTCCCTTCTCCTTCTCTCTTTTCCTTTCATCCCCTCCTGTTTCCCCTCCCTCACATTTGTCGTCTGGAATAGGTCACTACTGAAAGCAAGACACTAAATTAGATGGATGGCTGAATAGTCTGTACTAATAGGGTAATTTAATGTTTGCTTCTCTCCAGAAGCCTTAACATTTATTTCAAATATAAATTTTATATTCACTTACTAAAAAGCTCCTGTCCTTTCAACCTTCCTTCTAAGCATGCTACTTTTTGTTTTTATCAGCTACACCTACAAATCCACTTAGGCTCATTTGAATCATGATTTTTCAGAGGTAACAAGTGAACCTCAGTTTGGGAAAAGGACGAGACCAACCAGGCACATTAAAGGAGCCTGATTTATCTGATCTATAAAAGGAATGGACAGCAGAGGCATAGAGAAGAAAATTACTTGATTCTTTGTGGGACCTCAAGGTAATAGCAGAAAACCAGAGAACATCTATTTCAAAAATATGCCTACTCATTTCATTTGTTGCTTATTTCCTTTTTGCTTCTTGCCTTCACTCTTTCAGACTGATTTCTAATTCCACCCATCCTTGCCCTTCCTGGGTCCTTTATTTTTGCTAACATCTTCTCTTCATACCTGGTGCTAGCCATTGCTGCTCCACTTAGCTTACTGATGTATAGTGCCCTTTGGTTTGCTCAGCCTTGCTGGAAAGACCCTGTGGTGCAGGTTCTAAAGCATCCTTCCCATTTTCCACAGTGGGTTGAACTTCAGTTAGTTTCTGTGAATTCATTTTCTAATCCTTTACTCAGCTTCCCTAAAGATCAGAGCTTTGTGTTATTGTCTTCCCACATTCTTCAACATGCCAAAGTTGACCTTAGGCTCCATGGAGAGATGGGGCCTGATCCAAAGTCCATTAACATCAGATGAAATGTCCATTTATGCTCATGGGCTTTGCATTAAATCCTTTGCATTTTACTTACCTTCTTTAGTGCCTCTTACTCAGCTCCAGTTATTAAAATCAGATTAATCCCTCACAGATCCCTGACAGTTCTGTGTACTGTGTAAGCCAACCTGTGCTACTTCAAAAGATGGAGACCACAACTGTTACTCTGCTAATATGAAATCTGCAGCTGGCTAATACTAAAAGGAAGGTGTTACCTCCTGATTTCTATCCTGCATGAGGTCTGAATTTCAGTTACTGATCATTAGCTAAATCTTCCATTATTAGTGCACAGGCTCTCTCACAACAACTTCTTACTCTTCAGATATTTTCTGGTCCCTACAACATTATTCTGACCAGGCACTGTTCAAGATTCACTCTATTTGCAGTTTTATCCTCAGTACAAGTAGACTGCTATGTCAGCCAGAACATCAATACTTCTTTCTGTTGACACAATACTCTCTTACCCATATTGCCACCCCTCCTCCTGCTTCATTTTGTCTACATTCCTGTTGAAAACTCTACTCCCATAATTTAGTCTCCCACTCAATACTTGGTTTAATCAAGTCTGTCACTCAATTTATATCTCACTTCCCGCTTAACACAAGTTTCTCGGTTAGCAATCTGTTTCTGTAGCACTTGCTATGCATAACACATGGTTAGCTTTTCTTTCTACGCTTGCTTCTGTTTCCTTTCTGACTTCCAGACCTCACTTTTCCTTGTAACACCTGAAGATGAGAGACTTCCTCTTCTGTCTCTCTTCTTTTTATATTCCTTATGTATTTTATGAATTCACTGCAATCAGGGCTACTTAAATATCATGGGGTGCTTTGTGCAGGGCACGAAACAGTCCTCAGATCCAGTTAAAATGATTTTCAACTGCAGAGTCTCACTCAGTTTAATATGTAGCTTTAGGTAAACCTCTCCTGTTGCTGTATTTCGTTGTCGTGGCTTATACCCCTTACCATCTTCATCATCATTGCTTGGGACAAATACACAGAAGTTAGATTCTTTCCCTCTGGCTGCTCATTCAGCACAGTGTGCTAATCTGGTCTTGAACATCCATCCTCAGTTTTTGTGTTGAGGAACAAAGAGCGGAGAAGAATCCTGTTCCAGTTGTTCCGTACATTCTACCATAGGGGCCTGTGGGGCATATATCTTGATCACATCACCTAGTGTAACCACAGCAGAAACTTAGCAGCTCACTTTTCCTGCATGAAGAACATCCAACGTAATTTTGGACAGTAGAAGTGCACTGAAGGTTGCCTATCAGCAATATTGGCCACCATCTCATCTCCCACAGGAGTCTGTTACAAGACAGTGTACCTGGTAAAGACTGTGGGGTAAGGACTGCTTTCCTCCTCAGCTCCAGCTCTTCCAGTTGTTAGAGAAACCGGTGAACTGCTGAATGAGGCTGTTGGAGCAGTTTTAGCTGAGCAGGAGGCAGGTTCACTGATCAGCACCTGTTGGATGGCTCATTTGTTGGCTCTCTGAATTCTTCTGCTGGGTCAGCAGGTTTCCAGGTTTAAATGCTGGCAAGGTGTAAGAGGCAGAATGTTGTTGTTTCATAATCACCTTCTAGAAGTATTGCTTTGTTGTAATGCCACTGTTATGTTGGTTGCCCTACTTTTGGTATCTACTTTCAGCAGAGGCTGGGTTGAATTTTTGCCTACTGCATCACTGAGGTATAGACTTTGCAGCACTGATGTGGCTGTATTCAACCGGGGGATGGGGAGCAGAGGGGGATATGTTGGTGGCTGCTGTCACTGCTCTTTATGTGATTGAATAACACGATGCTTTTGTAGGCTAGCCAAAAAGCAGGAATACATGGTACAGCACTTTTCATTTTCAGATCAGTTTAATACTGTTCCTGGCTTATGGTATACTTATCTGTTTCTCTGTACGTCCTTAGCGCAGCTCATGCTCCCAGTTGTGCAGGAGAGGCCAGAGAAGCCCTTCCCTCCCTGGATGGATCTGTGACTGCCCTATATAAATCTGCATATTAAGCAGATCTGGCAACTGTTCAGAGACAGACACACTTAAGTAAAAGGTGAAAAATAACTTGCTTATAAAGGCCCTGCAGACAGCGCTCTCAGATGGTATGCTATTAGAGGCAGAACAGAGGCTGGTTTGTTTTCTTTTGCAGCTGGAGACCGATGATTTGTTTGCCGGCTGCGTCCAAGTCCCATCACCATAAACCATACGCGTGTGCGAATGCCGGGTCTCGTTCTTCAGTAGTTTCAAGGCACTCGGCGTGTTTCTGCTCTGCCTCTGCACGAGATGGTTCATTTCTTTGGGGACTCCCACACGCACCCCCAAGCTCGGGCGGCCTGAGAGCGCGCCTGGCGCGACCCGAAGAGGATCAGGGGGAGGAGGAAGCGGGGCTCTGCTTCCCGCTCCCGCGGGAGGAAAAGCCAAGACGGGTCCCCGCGCGGGCGGCGGCTTCGGGCAGCGGGCGGCATCGGCCGCGACCTGCCTCTTCCTCCCCGCGCCACTGGCTGCTCCGCCAGCCGAAGCACGACACCGGGCAGTGCGTGCCTGCAGGCCCGCGGCAGGCAGGGAACGGGTCGCCCGGCATCAGCCCAGCTGACGTGCGCCCGGGCGAGGGCGGCGATGCGCGTGCGCAACGAGGCCGAACACGCCTTGGCCTCCGGATACTGGCGCGCCGACAGGGCGACCAGGGCGGTGACGACGGCGAAGATGTTCTTGATCCGGTGGCTCAGCTCCTGGCTGACCAGCTCGCGGCCTTGCTCCAGCCGCTTCAACTCATCGATATCGGTGAGGGT
>JAOEHY010044032.1:0-11784 GCA_025447955.1 Psilopsiagon aurifrons | reverse complement strand
GCTGATCATCCCATGAAAACTGTGGCTTCAGTCTCTGGTGAGCAGGTTCCCAGATGGAGTGGAAGAGCTGATTTTACCCCAGCTCCTGTGATAAAGACTAATCCCTGTCAACAAAACATAAGTGACCAGTGTTGTGTTTAGAGGGCCCCTGCCTCCAGCCAGGTGGAGGTAGGGGACAATCAGATTTACTGGACTGTGTGGATCAGGTGGCCTGGCACATCAGTCCCACAGAAGAATAAGGCTCTAGTAGATACCGGTGTACAGTGTAACCTAATGCCATCAAGCTGTCTAGAGGTGGAACCCACTCCTATTTCTGGAATGACAGGAGGATCCCAAGAGTTGACTGCACTGGAAGCTCAAATCAGCCTGACTAGGAGGAAGTAGCAAAAGCACCCCATTGTGACTGGTCCAGAGGCTCCATGCCTCCTTGGCATAGGCTGCCTCAAGAGAGGGTACTGAAGGGCTTTTGGTATTGCTGCTTTGGAGACAGAGGAAATTGAGCAGTTGTCCACCTTGCCTGGTCTCTCAGAGGATCCTTTTGTTGTGGGAGTGCTGAAGGTCAAAAACCAACAAGTGCCAATCGTGACCACAACAGTGCACCAGTGGCAATATCGCATCAACTGAGACTCCCCGATTCCCACCCATAAGCTGATCCGTAGACTGGAAAGCCAAAGGGTGATCAGCAGGACCTGCTCAGCCTTTAGTAGCCCCATATGGCCAGTAAAAATCTAATGGAGTGTGGAAGCAAACAGTAGACTATCGTGGCCTGAAAGAAGTCACACAACCCTTAAGTGCTGCCCTATCAGACATGCTAGAATTTCAGTATGAACTGGAGTCAAAGCCAGCCAAATGCTATGCCACAACTGATATTGCCAATGCATTTTTCTCAATTCCTTTGGCAGCAGAGTGAGGACCACAGTTCACTTTTACTTGGAGGGGTGTCCAGTATGCTTGGAACTGACTGCCCCAGTGGTGGAAACACAGCCCTACCATCTGCCATGGACTGATCCAGACTGCACTGGAATAGGGGCAAGCTCCAGAATACCCATAATACATTGATGATATTATCATGTTGGACGATGCAGCAAAAGTTTTTGAGAAAGGGAGGAAAATAATCCAAACCCTGCTGAAAGCTGGTTTTGCCATAAAACAGTAGGTGAGGAGGCACCTTCCCTGCCATTAAGAGTCATGGCACAACACAGAACCACTGCCAAACCCATGTTCAGTGTGTGGCATAGCACTGAGAACAGCAAACACTAACTTAAGCAGGCCATTTACATCAGAATATGTGGCTCCTGAAGCCACAGGATTTCCCATCTCTGCAGGCATCCTTTCCAAGGACACCAGAGAGATCCTGACTGGGTATGTTTGTCCTCTGCATCCAACAGCTAACATGTTATATTCCTGCTGTAAGCAAGACAGATGCAATTTTATTTGTATGATTTTACTTCTTTACCCTTGGTCTTTGATGCTGCCATCAAGAAGAATGGAAATCCCCTGTGTTCTTAATTGAAAAGCTAAAGGACAAAGATTTCTGTTATTACAACCAAGGCTGTGGTCCTCATAATGTATTAAAATTACTCCTAATTTGAGCATACACTCATGAGAAGCCCTCATGAAGTGGGTAAGACTAGTGACAAAAAAAAAGAAGCATTAAGAACAGAATTTCTGCATTCTTGGAGAAAAAAAAAAAAAAAAAGTAATCTTTTCAGGATATGCAAAATGAATAAAATGTTCTGTGTTCTTGTCTGTTTGTCTTCTTAATAATAAGGGCAGAGGAGAGAAGCTAACTTTTTCTGACTTGAGATCAAGGTTATGCAGGTTAAATTGAAAAATGTTTATGGATTTCTATAGGCAGTTAATGGGCAGCTTGTTCAACCACTGTTTGACACGAAGCTGTACTGTTTCTCTCTCTAGTACATTAGCTTGATTTTTAGTGATATCAGCTGATTACATCTATCTAGGCAGAGTACCTGAGTTACTTATTTCTCTAATTTAATTGTTCAATTCCCTCATACAAAAAAAGACACTGGCAGCCTATGAAGGGGCTTGAGCTGCTTCAGAAGACTGGCACTGAAGTATAGCTCCTCCTGGCACCCCGCCTGCACACACTGGGCTGGATATTCAAAGGCAGGGTCTCCTCTACACATAATGTAACCGATGCTACATGGAGTAAGTGTGCTGCACTAATAACACAGTGTGCTTGATTAAGAAATCCCAGTTGCCCAGGAACTCTAGAAGACATCATGGTCTGGCCAGAGGGCAAAGATTTTGGTATGTCACCAGAGGAGGGGGTGGTGCGTGCTGCAGAGGCCCCACCATATAATAAATTGTCAGAAAGTGAAAAATAATATGCCTTGTTTACTGATGGGTCCTGCTGTATTGTGAGAAAGCATTGGAGACGGAAGGCAGCTGTATGGAATCCTCAACAGCAAGTTGCAGAAACTGTTGAGGGAGAGGATGAGTTGAGTCAGTTTGCCAAGGTGAAAGCCACCCAGCTGGCCTTGGACACTGATGAATGAGAAAAGTGGCCAGTACTTTATCTCTGTACTGGATCATGGATGGAGGCAAATGCCCTCTGAGGGGGGGGGGGGAGGTGTTGCAGCAATGGAAGCAGAGCAACTGGCAACGCAGAGGTAAACCCATATGGGCTGCTGCACTATGGCAAGATATTGCTGCCCAGGTGCAGAACCTGATAGTGAAGACACGCCATGTAGATGCTCATGTACCCAAGAGTCGTGCCACTGAGGAACACCAGAACAACCAATAGGTGGATTAAGTTGCTAAGATTGAAGTGGCTCAGATGAACTTAGATTGGCAACATAAGGGTGAATTATTTTTGGCCCGATGGGCCCATGACACTTCAGGCCATCAGGCCAGAGATGCAACACACAGATGGGCTCGTGACTGGGGGGTGGATGATGGCTGAAATACAAATATGGGGAGGCCTGGCAGATTAATTATATCACTCCCACCAACCCACCAAGGCAAGTGCCATGTGCTTATCTTGGTGGAAGCAACCACCGGATGGCTGGAAACATATGCTGTGTCCCACACCACTGCCCAGAACACTATCCTGGGCCTTGAGAAACAGATTTTGTGGCGACACGGCACCCCAGAGAGAACTGGGTCGGACAATGGTACTCATTTCCGGAACAACCTTATAAACACTTGGCCCAATGAGCATGGCACTGGGTGAGTATATCCCACCCCCTACCATGCAGCAGCCTCTGGGAAAACTGAATAGTACAACGGGCTGTTAAAAACTACACTGAGAGCAATGGGTGGTGGGGCTTTCAAACATTGGGATGCACATTTACCAAAAGCCACCTGGTTGGTCAACACCAGAGGACCTGCCAGCAGGGCTGGTCCAGCCCAGTCAGAACTTCTTCGTACTGTGGAGGGGGACAAAGTTCCTGTGGTGCACATAAAGAATTTGCCGGGGAGGACAGTCTGGGTTATTCCAGCTTCAGGTAAAGGCAAACCCACTTGTGGGATTGCTTTGTCTTAGGGACCCAGATATACTTGGTGGGTAACACAGGAATATGGGGAAGTCTGATGTGTACCTCAGCGGGATTTGGTTTTGGGGGAAAACAGCCAATGAACTCAACTGTATGCGGCTGCCTGCTATGTAATACTTTTATAGCCCACCAACTAGATGTCTTCAGATCACCAGCGAGTGGCCCTGGCTTCTCTCCAGTCATCATCCCAACAACGAATGAATTTTGATGAAACCAGACAAGCTAAGTAGTGACCAGATAAGTCCCACAGTGTCATCAGCAGGCAACAATCCAACACTGCACACAGTCTCTCCTGCTCTGAAAAATAGCTACAGGAGATGAAGCATGCCATCCTGGACTGGATGAACTCAGCAGCATTATAAGGATTGGTCCATTCACTGAGGAATGATGTCTCTCTCTTTGTGTGATTGAATGTGCACATGTGTATATATATATATGTGCATATATATATATATATGAGACAAAAGCAATGGTATATTGACAAATGTGGGATCTGACCATGACATAATGATATGGAATTAGGGGTAAATACTGTCCTGGGTTCAGCAGTAGCAGTCATTTTTCTCCTTCTTAGGAGCTGATGCAGTGCTGTTTCTGATTTTCAGCCTGGGAACAGCGCTGATAACGTGGATGTTTTTAGTTGCTGCTCAGTAATGTTTAGTCTGACCAAGGACTTTCTGGGTCTCATGCTCTGCCAGGGAGTAGGGGAAGCTGGGAGGAAGGAGAGACAGGACACCTGACCCAAACTGACCAAAGAGGTATTCCATACCACAGCATGTCATGTGCAGTATATAAAATGGGGACAGTTACACAGAAGGGCTAGGTTACTGCTAGGGTCAGCCTGGTTACCAGTCGGCAGGTGGAGAGTGTTTATATTCTCTTCCCTTGTTATTTCCCTTCTCATTATTATTATTGGTGGTAGCAGTAGTAGTTTGTGTTGTACCTTAGTTCCTGGACTTTTCTTATCTCAACCCATGGGAATTACATTCTTTCTGTTCTCCTCCCCATCCCTCTGGGAGCCGGAGGGAGGAAGAAGGAGAGTGAGCAAAAGGCTGCATGGTTCTGAGTTACTAATCAGGCTTAAACCATGACAATAAGAAAACGAATTAGTATATCTAGATGTAAAACCTGACATGACTAGTATGGACATTGATAAAGTATTTAGATGTATGTTTGATGGGAAAGTATTTGTTACACCTGATCAAAGTCAGTAATATGTAAAATCAGTTCTAACAATTCTGAAAGGCATCTGAGAGGATGTATTGAAACCTGACACTTTAAGCAAAGCAGATCAGGAAAATTGACCCAAAGAGAAAAATGGGTGCCATTGTGGGATACATATATATAGCAACATCAATTAATACTCATTAGCTTCTGTAAATAAGCTACAACTGAAGGCCTGACATTTAACAGAGAAGTTTTGACATAATTCTTTGTGTGAAATTCAGATTGTTAAATATGTTTTGTTTTAAACTACACCTGTACACTACTTTATTTTTCTGTGAAGAATACTGTCTCTCACACTCTTTTTTTGGTGGGTTTTTTTGCAATTTTTGTTAGTGGCCCTATTTAAAGGAGCTATTTAATGCTGCAGTCTCTTCTTACCTGCAGGAATGAAAATAGCCTTCTCTCTGAATCTGATATGTTAGCCCCCAAAATGCTCAAGTCCATGTAATTTTTAATAGATTAGGAGTGTTTCATAATACTGCCATTAGTGACTCACTGTGCCTTTGTTATTCTAATGGATCCCTCTTGAATGGGGTCACTGGAACTACCAAAGCACACCAAATTGTCTCAGATGCTTGGCAACATATCCTGAATACAGAAAAGGTACATTTTATAAAGCATTGGTTCTAAAAGAATGGGTTTTGGTCTCCGGTCTATGAAATGAATGTCTGGGGCTTCATGGACTATTTTTGGGGTATTGTTGTGGTGTAACACCAGTAGGCAGCTAGACCTCACACAGCCACTCATTTAGTCCCACACAGCTGGATGGGGAAGAGAATCAGAGAAGTAAATGTGAGAAAACTTGTGTGTTGAAATAAAAATAGTTTAATAGGTAAATCAGAAGCTGTGCACATGAGCAAAGCAAACAAAGGAATTAATTCACTACTTCCCATGGGCAGGCAGGTGATCAGCCATCTCCAGGAAAGCAGGGCTTCATCACACATAATGGTTGTCTAGGAAGACCAATGGCGCAACTCCAGACGTCTCCTCTTCCTCCTTATTCCCCGGCTTTTATTGCTAAGCAAGACATCCTATGGTATGGGATATCCCTTCTGTCAGTTGGGGTCAGCTGTCCTGGCTGTGTCTCCTACCAACTCCTTTGCACCCCTAGCCAAGTTCGTGGCCAGGCAGCATGGAAAACAGAAAATGCCTTGACGTTGTGCAAGTAACGTTGTGCAAGTGCCATTCAACAACAACAAAAATATCCCTGTGTTATCAACACTCTTTTAGTCACAAATCTAAAACGTACCACCAAAAACCTACTGTGAAGAAAACTGATTCTAGCCCAGCCAAAAGCAGTACAGATACATATTAAAATAGTAACGAACACAAGAAAACCTACTACAAATTCACTATAGAGAGATCTTAGGGTTTACAGGAAATATTTTAGCTGTTTTCAAATTAGAGAAGGTTGAAGCTCAATGATTTAGGAGTGCAAGGTATTGTTATTTTTATTATAATATACTATATAATTATATATTATATAGTTTTATAATTATTCTAATTATGGCTATAATAATAACAGTTTTTAGGAAAAGAGGAAGGAAGCAAGCAAACAAGAAGAGAGGGAAAGAGGAAGGAAAGGAGAAAAAGAGAGAAGGAGGTTGATGTTACATTCTTGTTAACTATAACAATACATTCTGTATTTTAATTCAGAATTTTCATTCCGTATCTAAAAGTTCCTTCTCCCCTTTATAAGATGCACACCAACAGTTCACAAAATACAAAAATATTTGACTTAGATCAGCTCTAGTGCATGAGTTACGTAAAACTGTATCTAAGCATATTCTGTGCATTCTGAACGAGATATTCAAGAACACTAAGAGATACAGACCATAGAATACACAAACCTTTATTAAAAAACTTTTACCCCCTTCATCCTAGAAATTTAGTAATAAGTTAAAAGCATAGTAAGGGACATGGGGGTGAGTGAAATTGGTGAGGCTATAACAGACATGAGGATAAACCAAACTTATACTTTTTAGAGGGTAGGAGCTCTTCATGCTTTGGAAATTTCCAATATTTCCTAAGATTGGCTCTTTTATTTCTGGCTAACAATCATGACAGTTTATACCTAATTGCTGAAACATGAATGCTAAATAAGTTGAATTTCACTCTCATTTCTTTCACCATGATCCATAGGGATTCTGATACTGCATCCATACGAGATATTCTCTGAGTACAAGAAGAAAATGATGTCCAGTTTCTATCTATAAAAAGCACGCTATGGCTTTTTCTTTCTTTAAACTTTAGTTGTTAGTGTTTAAATACGAAACTTGTTCATTCTGAAATTAGCATGCAGCTATTTCTATTTTTTTCTCTTTGTCATCGGTAGTCAGATTAAAATGTTCTCTACTGTTGTATCTGACTAGAAAAAGCACCTTTCCTCTCATAAATGCTTGTACAAGATGAGAACAGAAGTTGAAAAACACTCCTCTGATCATCAGACAATATTCACATTAAAAAGCAAATGAAATATGCTTCTATACAATGTAGGAGCACAAACATGAGAGTAAAAAAGCATTATATAAATTTATTCTTTTTTTCAAACCAGCTCCATGTGATTCCTAGCTCACATTTTGAGAAGCACAAGCCAGCAGGGATAGCCATGCAATACACAACCCAGGTGGCTATTTTCTACTTGCTGAGGAAAGGCTGAAGAAATCAGAAAGCAAAAATGCAAATGAACCCAGAGAAGAGTAGGTACAATGAAAACTGGATATAGAAAAGTGGTGCTAAACAACAGGGTAAAAAAAAAAAGGAATCGAAGAGGGAAAAGCATAACTGAAGCTTGTGTTCGTGAGCTCTAATTAAATGTAACAAGTATAACACACTTCAGAATTGAAAACGCACTCCAGAATTAATTCCTGAGGCTTTGTCCATATTAGTAAACTAAACAGTGCCAAAGCAAACATTTGAATACTGTTGTGTGAGCATTTATACTACCAAATGAGAAAGAGTCTCTGCAATAGTTTTGGCTTTGTCCGGAGCAGACTGAAGTTGGAGTGAGCAGAAGCTGCGAACAGCTCCTGCCAGGCTTGAAGGAGGGCAAAGCTCTTAGTTTCTGGAAGAAGAAAGGAGAAGAAAGCACAAACAGATCATAGATACATGGTACAAACTCTGTTTTCCTACTTGCACCCAAAGGAAAACTATGGTCCCTTTAGAATTCTGTTTACCAGAACAGACATGTTCAATGTTCTTTCAATATACTGTAAGAACCTGAACTACTCAGCCCTCTGCCCCCTGAATAAAACAATGAACAATTAGCTTTATAGCGCTGTGAGAAATCTCAGTGAAGCAATGGAGAAGCTTGCATGCCACATCCCTTTGAAAATATACCCTATTTTTCTGTAAATAGGTAATTGTATATTCTATGGAGATTATTCATAGATTGAAAACAGCGCGATTGCTTTGCATTACAGAATCAGATTTTGCAAATTTTGATTGATTATGCTGGGTAAGCCTAAGTTATTATTTATATCTGTACACCACCTGTGAAGAAATACAGTCTGTTACTATCTATTATCAGTATTTTCATGATGTGTACTACAGTTGCCAGCATTACTGATGCCAATATTGCTAATGGCTATTCTGACTTGATTTTAGTACAAAGAGTATTTGTATAGTATGAATTAGCAAAAAGCACTGCCTGCACCAATTTTCATAACTGTAAAGAACTGTTACAGGTATATACTAAACATACAACGTTTAAAAATTTGTAGCACAGAATGCAGTCCCTCATCCAGCTGCCTTGCTGTAGTGAGAAAGATAAATAGAATCATAGAATCATAGAATAGTTAGGGTTGGTAAGGACCTTAAGATCATCTAGTTCCAATCCCCCTGACATGGGCAGGGACACCTCCCACTAAACCATATCACCCAAGGCTATGTCCAACCTAGCCTTGAACATCGCCAGGGATGGAGAATTCACAAGTTCCCTGGGCAACCCATTCCAGTGCCTCACCACCCTTACAGTAAAGAATTTCTTCCTCATATCCAATATAAATTTCCCCTGTTTTAGCCTGTTACCCCTTGTCCTATCACTATATTCCCTAATGAAGAGTCCCTCCCCAGCATCCTTATAGGTGCCTTTCAGATACTGGAAGGCTGTTATGAGGTCTCCACACAGCCTTCTCTTCTCCAGGCTGAACAGCCCCAACTTTCTTACCCTATCTTCATAACATAGTTTATGTTAAATGCCCATATTTATGATTTCTAACAGGAGTTGCTCTGGAGTTTTCAAAATGCCTGTGTGATTTTAATAATACATGCTTGTTAATTTTGGTGTTAATACAAACATATTAGGCTACTCTGAAAATCTTATCAAAAATACTGTAGAACACTTGTGAAACGTATTAAAATTGGGATTTCTTTGTCTCATTCTGCATTTGTCTTTGTCAGACTGTAATACTATTTTAAGCTTCCTCATTATCCATTAAATACAGTAAGCTATTTAGAAACAGGGAACTCATGAAGATTTTTTAGTTCTCTCACTATGTTACTGTTGAAAGTTTATTCTCCCAGTAAGCACTGCAATACCAGCAAGATTAAAATTCCAGCTTTCTACAGTACTGGGACATTCCGCTAGCTAACTTCAACAACAAATACAAGCCCCAGATGAATCAACGTAATTCCTGTTTGAAGGTCAGATGAAAGAATGTTTTAGGAGTCTTAACTCTTAAAAGGACCTGTAGTAGTAGGTCCAGCATGGTGTGGCATGAGGCAGAGCTCCCACTACATAGTTTGAGGAAGAGGAAGCTGTGGCTTTTTCAGACCACAAAGTCGCTGTTGAGTTTTTTTCACTTTCTTTTTTTCTTTTTTTTTCTTTTTCACTTTCTTTTTTCAGCCAAATATAAATTTTAATAAGAAAAGGTATAAATCTAGATGTACGGTTATGTGGTAACCTTGTGAAAAAGAAAAATCAGGATTATAACTAAAATCTTACACTAATTATTTTTATATGACAGAAAATATGCGGGGTTGGGGGAATGATGGACATAGGAGAGGGGAAAGGGGGAGGAGAATGGACAATCTAAAAATCAAATTAATATGCTATAAGATATTTGAGTAGAGAAAATAGAACTAAAGCTATGTTGCTGTACACAGCACTATCACTGAATATTGTTATTGCATTTTTTACTGAGTCAATAAGTCAGGCTAAACACTGTGGTGTCGATATTTCAATTTATTTCCATATGTAAAGCTGTTCTGTCAACTTATTACCAGGAAATATCTGAAAATTTATGAAAGCAAGCAACCTAGTTCTGCATGCTACAGACAGGTAGCTTACAATGACAACAGATGGGTAAAGCCAAACAAAGTCTGAAATGACCTTTTTATAAATCCCGCTAATCTCAGTATGAATCATTCAAATGCTGGTAAATCCAACATCTGTGCATTTTTTAAAATATAAAAAAGACAACATAAATGTTACAAAACACATTTGTTTTCCATATTTAAAAATATCATTGCTCATTAATGGCCAGTGATTTCAAGTTCAACCATGTTGCTTTTTTAAAGGCAGAACTTCCTTAGGAGTAGTAGGGGAGCACTAAAAAACTGCTGTAGGGTAGAGAGATTTTAAATGATGTTTAATACGAAACTTATTTTGGAAGTCACAACTCAAAGAAGTCCTGAGTAAATAGCGGAAGATAAGCCAATAAACACTGAGGAAGGGCTCATGAATATGCAAGGATGAGACGTACAGATCCTCATGGGCTGCAGGTCACACATTTGGCTACCAGACATTGAAGGAAGAGAAAAAGCTGCATGTTTCTAGGTGTGCTGCCTTCAACACCTGTCATGGTTTAAGCCCAACCAGCAACCCAGAAACTACGCAGCTGCTTCCCATCCTCCCGCAGCTCCTGGAAGGATGGGAATGAGAAACAAAAAACTATAACTCCCATGGGTTGAGATAAGAACAGTCCAGTAACTAAGGCACAAGACAAACCACAACTGATACCGCCAATAAAAATAATGAGAAGGGAAATAACAAGGGAAGAGAATGCAACCACTCACTACCGGCCAACCGATGCTCAGCCCGACCCAAGCTGTAAGCTAGCCCTTCCATGTAACTGCCCCCAGTTTATATACTAGACATGACATCTCTGCTTCCTCCCGGCTTCCCGTCCTCCCTGGCAGAGCATGAGATTCAGAAAGTCCTTGGTCAGATTAAACGTTACTGAACAGCAACTAAAAACATCAGTGTTCCCAAGCTGAAAAATCAGAAACACAGCACTGCACCAGCTCCTAAGAAGGAGAAAAATGACTGCTACTGCTGAACCCAGGACAACACCTCTAATAAAAAAACTAGAAGCAATTAAAACGAGTGTGAGAGGTGTCACATATTAGCCCAGCTCTCAAAGACCTGAAATTCAGGAGACTGCCACTGAGTAGCAGTGGTGCTTCAGGATAAGGGGGAAAGAAATGTGTTTTTAAGGTCTTTTAATCATTCTGTGATTATTCTGAGCTTTAAAAAAAGATTCTGAAGCCCAAATATTCTTCAGTCTCATCACAAGTGAAAGCAGATTTTGGCTTGAAGTGTATTTTGACCGAAGTGGGGGGTTGAACCAGACAGATCCAGAGATTGCTTCCAAATAAGTTTTCTTATGATCTGATGACTCCATGGCTTTTTATAACCCACCTCCTGGAATGACCGTGCTGTCCTGCTTTCGTAGATGTGCGCTTCTGTAGCCAGATATTGAGCAAAGCAGACTGCAAATATTTAAATTCTCTTTTACAAGAGTATTGGTCTTTAACAATTAAGAATCCAAATGGAAAATGCAAATGTTGGAAGAAAGAGAGTGACGCAAACAGAACACCAACAAAAGTGACGTGGCAGCTTATATTGTAGTAAGTACATATCCTGGGTTCAGCAGTAGCAGTCAGTTTTCTCCTTCTCAGTGACTGGTGCAGCGCTGTGTTTTTGAGTTTCGGCCTGGGAACAGCACTGATAATATCAATGTTTTTAGTTATGGCTTAGTGATGTTTGGTCTGGCCAAGGACTTTCTGAGCCTCATGCTCTGACAGGGAGGAG